>CM035437.1:93434005-93439005 GCA_020310875.1 Ceratopteris richardii
TCAATAGAAGTATACATTCATCATTTCTGTTTTGTCTGAGTGTTCTACTTCAAGTCTGTCAACTTCAAAGGAGCATTTCTCTGGATCTACTGAACCAAATCAAGCGATCTATAGCTCATTGGAACCAGCTCAAAGTCTACTACAAGCATACAAAATTTCAAAGGATTCCTTTCAGCCAATTGGGAGAAAATCGATTCAAAGTGTACACTGGTCTCAGTCTGCAGAGTTCCTGAAAAGTCGGGGGTGATTATAATTTTGCTAAACTTATTTCTCAGTGCATAGTTTATCAATTGAAGTGATTCCACTTGTGATTGGTAGCTTACTAAGGTACATTAATACTCCCAAAAGGAATTGTTCCAATTTTAAGTGTGCTGGACACACTGAGTAAAAGTCTGAGCAGGTATCACTACAGGAATAGAAAGTTTTGCTTGATTTTTTGAAGTACAAAGTTATCTGTTTTGGTTTGATCATTACCCAAATCATTTCCAAAGTACATATATGGTTTCTTTGTGTCATTTGGAAGCTAAGCTAGTGTACTAAGCATATCTGAAGAGAAAAGAGGGCAGGTGTGAAGCAGGTTTTGCAGCACCAACTGATTTCCTGAGTACATCCATCCATCACTCTCAACAGTGGTATCAGAGCAAAGAAGGTAAACATGGGTGATGGTTTCCCTTCCTTCATTGACAAATTGGACAGAAACAATTATCAAGCTTGGTCATTGAGAATGAAGACCTATCTACAAGGGAGAAGTCTATTTGGATACATATCAGGAGATGAGGAGTTGCCCTCATTCAAGACTAGAGGACTACCTACAAAGGATGAACATGAAAGGCTCAACCAATGGTGTGCAAAGGATGCTTTGGCAAGGTCTTATCTCTTAAACTCTATATCTGACTTTCTTTTACCTCATGTAAGGAATTGTAAGACTTCCCAAGAGACTTGGGAAACCTTGTCAAACTATTTTTCTTCCAACACAAGGGCTAGGAAGAACCAATTATGGATTGAGTTCACAACCCTTAGGAAGCAGCCCAAGCAATCAGTTTCAGAGTATGTGACAAAGATCAAAGATGTGGCAGACCAACTAGCAAGCATTGGAGAGGAAATTGAAGAGGAGCAAATAGTCAGGCAAGTGACAAATGGACTCAAGGCAGATGATAAGTGGGAAAGTTTCACCACTGCAATGGACCTCTACATGGACATGCATACCCCTGATCTCACAACACTCATGGGCCAACTATTTACACATGAAGCAAAGTTCACCAAAGCTGGAGATCAATCAAAAGGTAACAACCCCTCTGCTCTCTATACTGATAAGAAAGTTAAAGATAAAGGCAAGAAGAAACAGGATGAAGAAGGCTCTACCTCTCAAGCTAATTATGCAAGGAGAGGTAAGTCATCTAGAGGAAGAGGCAGAGGAGGTAAGTCAGGTAGGGGGAGACCCTACAACTCATCACCATGCAACATATGTGGATTGTCCAACCATACCACAGATGAATGCTACAAGAACTACAAGAATCAGAGAGGAAGAGGCTACTCAAGAGGTGGATACTCTCAAGGGAGAGGCAGATTCAACCAACATCAAAGCTACAATGGGTACAACAACCAATACAACAACAACTACAACAACAACCACAATGGAAACTACCAAGGTGGATTCAGAAATAGAAGAGACTACAACAACTACACAGAGGAGCAGGATGACTCCTTATTGATCATGAACATGACCTCCAAGATAGGTACAAATGATGATCATTTATTTTACCTTGACTCAGGATGTTCTAACCATGTAGCTGGCAATGTGGCACTACTTTCTGATTTGGAAGAACCCAAGGGCAAACATCAGGTACAAACAGGTGATGACACTAAACACTCTGTTGTCAAAATTGGAAATGTGAAGACATGTGATGGTAATCAGAACCTACTAAGCAGGGTACTCTATGTACCAACAATAACTAAGAATTTAATGAGTGTTGGTCAGATTGTGGAGAAAGGTTTGCAGGTCAGATTCACACAACATGGAGCATATGTGGAGGATCCAAAACAAGGTTTCAGAAGAATAGCCAAAGGGGAGAAATCAGGTAGATTATTTACATTTGAACTAGAAGATACAAAAAACATTGCTTTGTATAATTACAAGGATCAGACACTTTCAGAGTTAGAGATATGGCATAAAAGATTAGGGCACATAGGTGAAAGGACTCTAAAGCAAATGTGCAGGGATCAATGTGTGCTTGGGATACCTAATGTATCCAAGCAACACATGATTTATAAATGTGGATCATGTCAATTTGGTAAGTCTCACAGATTACCCTACTCAAGGAAAGGTTTCATGCATGAAGACTACCTAGACTTGGTACACACAGATGTTTGGGGACCTAGCAAGGACCCTTCCATTTCTGGTTCAAGATATTATGTGTCTTTTACTGATGACTATAGCAGGTGGACCATTTTATACTTTATGAAGCATAAAGATGAAGTGTTTAATTGTTTCAAGAGGTATCTTGCACTTGTTGAGAATCAAACAGGTAGAAGCTTGAAGAGGCTAAGATCAGATGGTGGAGGAGAGTACTTCTCCAATGAGTTTGAAGATTTCTTGCAGGAAAGAGGCATCAAGAGGGAGATCACTACAAGATACTCACCTGAACAAAATGGGGTAGCAGAAAGAAGGAATAGACTTATAGTAGAAACAGCTAGGTCTATGCTCAATGAAAAAAGGTTGCCAAATTACCTATGGGCAGAGAGTGTATCCACTGCCACTTATCTCATCAATAGGTTGCCATCCAAATCACTTGATGGCATGACACCATATGAAGCATGGCATGGTAAGAGACCCTCTCTGGATCATTGCAAAATCTTTGGTTGTGTAGCATATGTGCATATTCCCTCACAGGTAAGAGGAAAGCTAGACCCAAAGGCTGAGAAATGTATCTTCATTGGTTATGATTTGAACCAAAAGGGATACAGATTCTACAACCCCACAAACAAAGGGTTCAAGGTAAGCAGAGATGTCATATTTGATGAGAATGACTCATGGTATGAGAATGAATGCAGGAAGGTGAGCCTACCCTATGACATGGAGGAAGATTTTCCAAAGCTTACCAAGGAAGAGCCAACTCAGCAAGAAGATTCAAGCTCAGATGATGATACAATAAACCTTGAGGAATTCAAAGCTTGGAAATCCAAAGGAAAGATGAAGATGAAGCAATTAGAGGATAAGCCAGAAACTTCTACTCAAGCAATGAGGAGATCTCAGAGAGAGAAGAAGAAGCCTATCAGATTTGGGTATGACACATCACTTGTAACTAAACATTCTGTATATCTTGCAAAAGACTTGTTGAATGAAGAACCAGGTACCTATGAAGAAGCAATTACAAAGCCAGAATGGAGAGAAGCCATGGATGAGGAGATAGAAGCCCTCAAAGAGAGTGATACTTGGGACTTGGTACCCAAGAAGGATTCTATGAAGGTAATAGGATCCAGATGGATCTACAAATTGAAGAAGAATTCAGATGGAACAATTAACAGGTACAAAGCTAGGTTGGTAGCCAAGGGTTTTGCACAAACCCAAGGCATTGATTATGAGGAGACATTTTCTCCTGTGGCCAAGATGCCAACTATCAGAGTTTTGGTGAGTGTAGCTGCATCCAAGAATTGGAACATGTACCAATTGGATGTGAAGAATGCATTCTTGAATGGATGGATATCTGAAGAAGTCTACATGTCACAACCACCTGGCTATGAAGATCCAAGAAAGGTACATTATGTTTGTAAATTGAAGAAGGCTCTGTATGGTTTGAAGCAGGCACCTAGAGCATGGAATTACAGATTGACCATCTACCTTCAAGACCAAGGATTTGTGATGAGCAAAGCAGAAACTTCTCTATTCATAAAGAGAAGTAGTACAGAGGTAATCTACTTATGTGTTTATGTTGATGACATCATCATTACAGGTAATGATGTCAATGGGATTAGACACATCAAAGGACAGATGATGAAAGAATTCAAGATTAGTGATCTTGGATTACTAAAATATTTCCTAGGTCTTGAATTGATCTACACAAACTCAGGTATATACATCACTCAAAAGAAGTATGTACAGGATATGGTCAAGAAGTTTGGTTTGCAGGATGCTAAGGTATCTACTACTCCAATGGAGGTTAACCAAAAGCTAAGTGCTCATGAAGGAGAAGAAATTAAAGACATTACAGGATACCAAAGTATGGTGGGTAGCTTGAACTATGCTACCTTGACAAGAATTGACATAGCATATGGAGTAAGTGTGCTTAGTCAATTCATGCACAAACCAAGAGTACCTCACCTAGAGGCAGCAAAGAAGATCTTGAAGTATTTGAATGGAACACAAAGTCATGGTTTGTATTTTCCTTATACATCAGATATTGACATTAAGGTTTACTCAGATGCAGATTGGGCAGGATGCAAGGATGATAGGAGAAGCACCTCAGGATATATTTGTTTTGCAGGAGATAAGCCTATCTCTTGGTCAGCTAAGAAGCAACCTACAGTGGCATTGTCATCCACTGAAGCAGAGTATAGAGGGCTTGCCAATGCAACTCAAGAAGCTATCTGGTTGAAGCTTCTATATACAGAGTTAGGTCTCTTCACAAGACCACCTATTATATTTGGAGACAACACTAGCTCTCTTCACCTTGCAGCAAACCCAATTTATCATGCCAGAACAAAGCACATAGAGGTTCATTACCACTATGTGAGAGAGAAATTGCTAAGTAAAGATATACAATTGACATATGTATCTACTAATATGCAATGTGCAGATTTACTTACAAAGGCATTGGATGGAAACAAGTTATGCAGATTCAAATCTATGATTGGATTGCAGGAAGTAATTGAAGAATGAAGAAGAAGACTTAAGCCAAAGTGTTTGGCTTGAGGGGGAGCTGTTGGGGCAAGACAAGCCTACACACATTGGCTTGGGACCTTGGACTCATTAAAGATTAGCATGGGCAAAGGATTATCTAGGC
>CM035437.1:93449005-93464005 GCA_020310875.1 Ceratopteris richardii
GAATTCGATGCCAGGCATCGAGTTACTCCAACAACATCATGTTTTCAAACACTTCAGTACTGAATGAAAAAGATAAATGAAAATATGACTTATCAACAGAGATTCGATGCCAGGCATCGAGTTGCTTGGAAAACTTGATCTTTTTAACTCATCACACAGTAGGTAATTATGGAGATGATGGAGAGAGACTCATACACAGAACTTTACTCAGTTCTTTCTCATAGCTATGAAAACTCAGAAGTTTTACAGATGCTTTCTCACTCAGATAATCCGGACTATACACAGTCGTATAAATGAACTCCTTCTTCTACTTCTTCTCTCTATTCTCTCTCTCTCTCTCTCTCTCCGCGTCAGTTGATACAAACTAACTTATATAGATTTTCGTATTCTCGTGATTTTTAAAAAACTTCTAGAACTAAAGTGAACTAACTTTACAAATATGATACATTTGTGAATTTTTCCCTTCACATAGGCATGGGGTTTTCTTCCTAAGATTTGACCTTCAAATATATGTCCAGTTAGTGATTGTTTCTCCAACAGCTCCCCCTCAATCACTAATTGACATTCCCTGTTTCTTCATATCGTCTTCTTTTCTTTTACTCCTGCCATGCTTTTGAATCTGCTGGTCTTCACACCATCCAAGCTCTTTGTCATTATGTCTGCTATCTGATCTTTAGTAGAAATGTACTCCACTTCAATCTCCTTCTCCATTACCTTTTCTCTGAGAAAATGATTATGTATCTCTATGTGCTTTGTCCTTGCATGAAATACTGGATTTGCTGCAAGATAAAGTGAACTCATATTATCTCCATGTATTGTAGGTGTACCTTGATCAATGCCTAAGCTCTTGAACAATGTCTGCATCCATATGACTTCCTTAGCTGCTTCCACAAGTCCTTTGTACTCTGCTTCAGTTGATGATAATGCTACTGTATGTTGTTTCTTTGAACACCAACTCACAAGCTTATCACCAATGTATATCATGTAACCATGAGTTGATCTTCTGTCATCCTGGTTACCTGCCCAATCTGACTCACTATAGGCTCTCAACTTCAAATCTGATGTAAAAGGATAATATAATCCTTCTTTTATAGTTCCTTTGATATATCTGAGAACTCTTCGACTTGCAATCCAATGTGGGTCCTTTGGACAATGCATGAATTGTGACAAAACTCCCACTGCATAACTAAGATCAGGTCTTGTTAGTGTAGCATAAATCAAACTACCCACAAGAGATTGATACTTCCTCATATCTTTGTATTCTGCACCATCATATTTACTGAGCTTGTGATTAACTTCAAGTGGAGTTGAAGCTTCTCTGCAATTTTCCATATCAAACTTCTTCAAGTTCAGAAGATACCTTTCTTGTGACACATATATGCCATGATCTGTATAAGTAACTTCCATTCCAAGAAAGTATGACAACTTTCCTAGGTCACTGATCTTAAACTCTTTCTCAAGTAATCTCTTTACCTCCTTGATTCCTTCATCTGAAGTACCTGTGATTATAATGTCATCTACATAAATACAAATGTAGATTGTATCTTCCTCTGTTCTTCTGATAAGTAGACTTGGGTCTGCTTTTGAACTTTGATATCCAAGATCATTGAGATACTTCACCAGTCTATAGTTCCAAGCTCTTGGAGCTTGCTTCAATCCATACAATGCTCTTCTCAACCTGCAAACAAAATTTGGATACCTGGAATCTATAAACCCTTGAGGTTGTTCCATGTATACCTCATCTGATATGTATCCATTCAAGAATGCATTTTTTATATCCAATTGACTTAGAGTCCATCCTTTTGAAGCTGCAATAGCAATGATTGTCCTTATAGTTGACATCTTAGCTACGGGACTGAATGTCTCATCATAATCTATGCCATAGGTCTGGGCATAGCCTTTCACCACCAATCTAGCTTTGTATCTGGCTATACTTCCATCTGCAAGCTTCTTCACTTTATAAACCCATTCATTTCTAATTACTTTCTTACCATTTGGTTTAGGAACAAGTTCCCATGTCTTGTTCTCCTCCAGTGCATTGAACTCTTCCTTCATCGCTTCTTCCCATTGCTTCTTACCTTTAGCTTCATCATAGTTCTGAGGTTCTTCATCATCTTTGACCATATATGCATAGTTCTTCTGAGTTATGTAAGAAGTATCATAAGAATACCTTTCTGGTTGTCTTCTAGTCCTGCTTGACCTTCTTGGTTCACATTCTTCATAAGTGTCTGGATACACTTCTTCATCAAATATAGGAGCTTCTTCATTTCTTCTTGTTAATCCACTTGTGGATGTACTTGCTTGCATATAGTCTTCATCTCTATTTACCTGCACAATTGATTTTCCTTTCTCACATCTTCTTACCTCTTCTTCAAATTCTTCAGCTGTATGACTTTGATCTGCATACCAACTTTTCTGTTCATCAAATGTAACATCTCTAGAAACAATAAATTGTTTTGTTAGAGGATTCCACAACCTGTAACCCATCTGCTTTTCATCATAACCAATGAACACATATTTTTCTGCCTTTGGTTCAAGTTTATGCCTAAGTTGTGATGGCACATAAGCATATGCAATTGATCCAAACACTCTACAATGATCTAGTGTTGGTTTCTTACCCCACCAAGCTTCATATGGAGTCATTCCATTCAGAGCTGCACATGGTAATCTATTCACAAGATATGTAGCTGTATTTACAGCCTCAGCCCAAAGATAATTTGGACAGTTCTTCTCCTTTAGCATAGCTCTAGCAAACTCAACCAAAGTCGTGTTCCTTCTTTCTGCTACACCATTTTGTTGTGGTGTATACCTGCAAGTTATTTCTCTCTTAATACCTGCATTCCAAAGATAATCATTGAACTCTTGGGAGAAGTATTCTCCCCCTCCATCAGACCTCAGTCTTTTAAGCTTTTGACATGTGACTCTCTCTGCATATGCATGAAAATGCTTGAAAGCTCCAAACACTTCTGATCTTTCCTTCAAAACATATAATGTTATCCATCTTGTAGCATCATCAATGAAAAGAACATAATACCTTGAGGCACTGATAGATCCTTCTTTTGTTGGTCCCCATACATCAGTATGAATGAGCTCTAGTAATCCATCATGTTTGAATCCTTTCTTCTGAAATGGTAACCTGTGTGCTTTACCCATTTGACATGCTTCACATTTATAAACCATATGTTGACTTTGCACATTTGGTAATCCTAGTACCGATTGATTAGCAACCATAGCTTTAATTCCTCTTTCATTGAAATGACCTAATCTCTTATGCCAGAGATCAAGTTCTGTAATCACTCCTTCACCATGTGTAAGCAAAGCTTGACCAATGTTCCCTTGTACTCTTAAAGTAAAGAGTCTACCTTCTTTCTTACCAGAGACAATCTGATTATATCCATTCTCTGGATCTTCAACAAATACTCCTTCATTTGTAAACCTGACTTGAAAACCTTTTTCAACTATTTGTCCCACACTAATCAAGTTTTTAGGTATTGTAGGAACATACAAAACATTGGTTAGCAAATCTGCTCCATTCTTGCATTTCACTTTTCCAATTGAATGTACACTATGTCTGGTATTATCACTTGTTTGAACACTATGGCTAGAAATGCCTTTTTCCAATTCTGACATCAATTCTATGTTTCCTGACAAATGATTAGAACATCCAGAGTCAATGTAAAATACCTTTAGATCTTCTTTGTCTGATGTGTTGATTGAGTTCATCATCAATGATGTATGACTTTTATTCTGTGTGTCATTTGCATAGTTGTAGGAGGTGGTGTTGTAGGATTGATTCTGTCCCCAACTTCTTCCTCCACCTCTACCATAGCCTCCTCTTTGACTTTGTCTACCTCTTTGGAAATTACTTTGATATCTTCCACCTCGGCCTCTGCTATTGTTGTTTTGATTCTGGTTTGATCCTTGTTGGTTGTGCCAACAGTCATGAGCCAAATGATTACTCAATCCACAGATCCAGCAAGCCTTCTTGTTGTTATTTTGATTACCTCTTCCTCTTCCAAAACCTCTTGCTCTTCCTCTGCCAGTGCCTTTACCTCTTGCATAATAAGCTTGAGAACTAGACTCCTCTTCATCCTTTGCTTTACCTTTATCTCCTTTCTTCTTGTTCTTCATGTACATTGCAGAACTTTGTCCTTTATCTCCATCTCCCTTCAAGTCTTGCTCATATGTGAGCATCAAACCAAGCAACTGGTTCAAATCTGGAACATAATGATTTAATGAAAGTTCTGTTGATAAGACAAAAGGTTTCCACCTTTCATCCCCTCTCAAACCTGCAAGTAGCTGAGCAATCAATTTGTGATCTTCAACATCTTCATCTATGGATCCAAGACTATCTGCAAGATCTCTTAGTGACATAATCACTAATGGTTTGACTTGGCTTCTTCTTGAATGTTGTAAACTCTGACCATAGACTTGCTTTCCGTGCTTTAGTAGTACTTTGGAAATGATACTCCAATGCATTCCATATATCTTCAGATGATTCCAATCCTCTTATGTGTGGTAGCAAATGATCAGAGATTGTATTGTAGATGTAGGCTTTTGCACTTGCATCCTTCTTCTGCCAATGCTTTAAAGCATCTAGTTCTTCTTTCTTTGGTCGGCTTTCATCTTCGAATACTGGCTTCTCTTCTTCACCTGTAACATATATCATGAGATCCTTACTCATAAGTAAGGCTTCCATTCTCATTACCCATGCGGGGTAATTATCTTTGTCCAGTTTGTCAATGGAAATATGATCTGCCATAGTTCTTTCCTTCTACTGCAACCTATGAGCTTAAAGGATAAAGGATAATACCTTTTGAAGTTCTTTGTGTATGAGGATACTTTTGAAGTAACCTTTTGATGCCTTGTGTCTTCAAATGCTTCACCTTTGAAACTTTAATGGAAAACTTTACAAAACTTCTCGTACCTTTGTCGTCTTCTGCTCTCGAGAATCTTTCTACTCTGATACCACTTGTTGATGTATGAAACACCACAAGAAATGAATTAATGTGACACTAGAACACCTCTATGGTCACCATTAACTCATTGCCACTCCAAACTTTGAGAAATGATAGCCTAAAGTGAGAACTTTGCTTCTACAGAAATTCCTAGTCACCGAAATGACATACCTTCAGTATTTTGCTAATTTCTCCTAGCTCAAGTATTATTTCTCCATGAAACTTTATAGGCTGAAACTAGAAGAGTAGAGCTTTCCAACAAGCTATCATATGCATCAAACAGATCTCTAGAACTCAAGTTATGGCTCTCACAAGATGATGCTGTATGACCTTCCAAAACTGGAAATCTTTCCTGTTATTGTAAGAGCGCCTATTTAAAATTAGAATTCGATGCCTAACATCGACTTGCAACAAGAATTCGATGCCGGACATCGACTTGGGATGTTTTTGGCCACTTTTCAGCAGGGATTCGATGCCGGGCATCGACTTCCCGCATAAAACCTTGATCTTTTGGACACCAAAACTATAGGTGATTTCATGCACACTTAGAATATGACTTATCAACTGGAATTCGATGCCAGGCATCGAGTTACTCCAACAACATCATGTTTTCAAACACTTCAGTACTGAATGAAAAAGATAAATGAAAATATGACTTATCAACAGAGATTCGATGCCAGGCATCGAGTTGCTTGGAAAACTTGATCTTTTTAACTCATCACACAGTAGGTAATTATGGAGATGATGGAGAGAGACTCATACACAGAACTTTACTCAGTTCTTTCTCATAGCTATGAAAACTCAGAAGTTTTACAGATGCTTTCTCACTCGGAGAATCCCGACTATACACAGTCGTATAAATGAACTCCTTCTTCTACTTCTTCTCTCTATTCTCTCTCTCTCTCTCCACGTCAGTTGATACAAACTAACTTATATAGATTTTCGTATTCTCGTGATTTTTAAAAAACTTCTAGAACTAAAGTGAACTAACTTTACATCTTTACAAATATGATACATTTGTGAATTTTTCCCTTCACATAGGAATGGGGTTTTCTTCCTAAGATTTGACCTTCAAATATATGTCCAGTTAGTGATTGTTTCTCCAACAAAAGTGAGGATGATGTGGCACATGAGCTTCCTCTTTGGTTTACACAATTGAGCTTGCTAGATGTCTAATGCTCCCCCTCAAGCTCAATTCCTAATCTCCATTAATATCCTTCAAGTTGAAGCTGATCTTGAACTTCTCAAAGTTGCTTGCATATATGAATTTGTTCATTATATCTAATAGTTTCTACTTTGTATTGATGTACTTGTCCACTTCCTTATCTAGTATGTTTTGTGTGATGAAGTTATAATGGACATACCTCTATATGTTTGCCTCTTGCAAGGAACATAGGGTTGCTTGCTAGATGAGTGTCTGAGATGCTATCTCCAAATACAAATATACATGTTCTTTTTTAGCAACCATTGATAGGTTTTGTAGGTGTCTCACATCCAAATGATATATATATATATTCCAAGTTTGGATTTTGTTATGTTGAAAAGTGCATGTGAGCCTTCTTGCGACGAGGCTATGCGCACAAAGGATCATATCAAGTGGGAGTGTGCCATAGAGATAGAATTGGATTCTATTCACAAGAATGGTACTTGGGATTCGGTACCTTTGTTGAAGGGTAGGAAAGCTTTACCATGTAAATGGGTATATAAGCTAAAATTCACATTGCATATTTCTTCTCCAAAGTATAAATCATGAGTGGTAGCAAAGGCTTTTTATCAACAACATGGTGTTGATTTCAAGGAAATATTCTCTCGAGTAGTGACGATGACTACATTGTGCATGTTGCTTGGATTAATTATAATGGAGGACTTAGAGATATTCCAAATGTATGTGAAAATTATTTTCTTGCATGGTGATCTTATAGATGATATCTATATGAAACAATAAGAGGGCTATATAGTTCTTTGAAAAGAGAATATAGTTTGCTATTTGAGATCTTATATAGACTTAAATACTCTCCTAGACAGTGGTACCAAAAGATTGATGCTCTCATGAAGTCTCAAGGCTACTCTCAAAGAAATGAGGATCATTGCCTCTACAAAAAGAGATGCTTAGATAGCTGCATGATATGATTGATGATTTATGTTGATGATATTTTTATTTCTTAGAAGTCCCTTGATGACTTCTCATTGATCAAAAAGACATTGAGTGAGACACTTGATGTGAAGTATTTGGAGGATGCCAAACATATTCTCGGCATGCACATTACTAGTGAAAGGAGTAAAGGATGCATATACGTGTCTCAAAGTGATTACATCACCAAAGTCATTCACATTATCCAATGTAGCAAGGCATTGAGTACACCTTTACCTACATATTTGAAATTGAGCAAGGATTATTTCCTCGAATCAGATGAAGAAAACAAATTCATGAACACAGTTTCTTATCAACCTTCTATTGGTAGTCTCATGTATGCTATGGTAGCTACAAGATGATTCATTGCATTTTTAGTGGGAGTCGTGAGTAGATATATGTAAAATGTTGGCAAGAAGCATTGGGATGTTAAGATGATTTTGAGATATCTGAATCGCACTAAGGATAAGTGTCTATTCTTCCATAGAGGAAATGCATCGATTATGGGTTACACAAATTTTGATTATGATTGTTGTGTAGACAATCAAAAGTCTACATCAAGATACGTCTTTCACTTTGCTAGAGGTTCTATGTCTTGGAGATAGTGCCTTCAAGAATGTATAGTTGTTTCCACTACAAAAGCAAAGTATGTTGTAGCTAGTGAGGCATGTAAGGAAGCATGTGGCTTTCTCAACTTGTTTGTGATATGGGTCTAACTTAGCATGTACCTCCTTTGATATTTAGACTACCATTGCTTTGGCTAGGAATCTAGTCTATCATGCAAAGACTAGATAATGTTGTAGCTACTTTGATTAAAGCTCTACCATAAGATATATTTCAACATTATTGTCACTTGATACTGGCTACTTGATTCATGATTTTGCACATTTACTTGTACACTGTGCAACATGCCCATAGGTATAGTTTGTATACTTATACTCAAGTATCATTTATCATTCTTTATTATCTCCCATAGTTGATTCTAGCCATATTGGCCTTTGTTGGGAGATTTCTACCATTAATGTCCATGTGAAAGGCCATTTGACCATCAGATACTTTTGAATATGTTCTGTGGTAGAATGGGCTCATCAGCCACAGGCTATAAGTGCGACTACATTTCTAAAACCTAGGGATTCCATGAACTACATGGTTTTTTGCATATTTTGTAGGCCCCATATGGATTATTATGTGTGGCATCTGAATCTTGGTTATCTACTGAGAGGGTATCATCATGAAGCTCTCGTGAAGGGAAATCCACCGTGGTGCATCACCATCACACTACTTTACATGTGCATAAAAATTTTTATTTAGATTTGAAACCTTAGATCCATGTAAATCTATAACAATCATTGAAATCCATAAAATATATGTATAGAAATATAGATATTTTTCTCATTGGTTCACAAATATTTCAATGTATAAGCTCAAGCTTCATAGAAGCTCTAGGAAAATCAGCTTTCCTACTCAAATTTATGCATTCCTCATCACATGCGGCTCTCATATCTAAGAAAACTAGGAACCTACAACTAACATTTATAACTAACCATATTGTGTATTGAAAAATGACTTCACCTATCCTAAAGATTAAATAAAGAGGTGACCTATGTAAGTTTAAGGAAATATAAGACTTAGCCTAGACTTAGGAATTTTGAGACATTAGCCTAGACATGAAGTCGAATGGATGGGAGGAAGGATTTCTTGATTTAAAACATCACACGTTTTGTAGGAGTGTGATTTATCAAAGACTGTCTAGAGCTTTCTAGAAGCATGAGACTCTAGTGAACTAGACTGAGCTCGAGTTTATTGGGATACGTGGTAGACCTAGCACTAGAAGAATTAGAAGAACTTGTAAAGTTGCACAAATACATGCAATTTTCTAAAATGGTCCCTCTAGCCTAGAGTTATATACGAGATGGCTATAAGGTGAAGAGCACCATTTCTTGTTTCTAGTTCTATAGGCTTCAATGAAAATTTCCAACACAAGTTCTTCTACTTTTGGATATTTCCAAAGTCTTTGTTAGATCAAGATTTAGTCTCCATTGGTAGATATTCATCATCATTATGATGTATCTCTATTGTTGGGGATGTAAGGGTCATGTGACCTTACCCCCATATTCATATATATACATCATATATAGAGTATTGCCTCAAAAGAGATCATTATGTGGGTTTCGAGGCTCCCATGCATCTATGCACGTCCCTCTTCTCTTCTCTCTCACTCCATCTTCTCCTTCCTCCTCTTGTTCTGCACACCAAAGCTTGTGTGCAAGAAGCTTCAATGGAAGCTTAGGTCATAAGGGGTAGAAGTGGAGGTCAGCGTCTCTTGACAACTATTCAGTATTTTGTTCATAACTCGAGCTAGAAAGCTCAGATTGATGCATTTTAAAGCTCTTGCATGGCTAACACAGAGAGTTACAACTTCACAGAAGGGCGCAGAAACCTGGTTCAGATTTTTAGACTACAGAAAATTCAAAAAACGCAGATTGTTGTAGAAAGCGAATCTACATTCACTATGATAATAGGTCAATGTTTGGATCATAACTTGAGTTCGACAGGTCTGATTCATATGATTCAACTTGCTATGCGTAGCCTCTACAAATTTGTAGAAGATCATAGGTCTAGATTCTGAGTTTTAGGTCATTAAACATGTAGAATATAGAGTAGTAGTGTTGCAAGCAAAGGTGAAATTGACAGCTGATGATTGTTTTGTGTGTACCTTGAGCTGTGTGTTCTTTATCTTGTTACATAGCCAAAAATCAGATCTTGAAGTTTGCTGAAGAGAAAAAGTTTAGATTCAGAGGCTATCACCTTTGAAACAACAAAACACAAAGAAGCACATTTTTTTCATAAGAACCCTCTTGGAGGTTGAAATTGCTTTGAAACTTCTTCGAGAGAGAATTTTTGGCATGCAAGCTCTTATTTTCAGAGCTTCAAGGCATTATACATGTATGATCATTCTGGTAGCTCCTCCATATGAGAGTAGAGCATGATCTTGTCACATGTTTGGCATGTAAGATGACATTGTGGTGTACTCTTTTTTGAGGTTTATGTCATCATGAGTTCGATCATCGATGTATAGTGGCATTGTGGTCTATATCTTTCTTATGCCACTTGGTTATGGATTTAGTTATTAGTTGCACACAATTCTGTGAGATTTGATTGTGGATCTTGGTTGGTACTTATATCTTTGTTTTCTTTGCAGGTACATGATCCAGATTGGAGCCTCAATTGCACACTTGTTTGTCACCTTGATTTGCTATTCTATTAGCAAATGCTCATTGATTTGATGTTGTGGATGGTGATTCCCACATGGTTATTTTGGTTCTAGAGTCCATTTTACAGAGGAGATGTTGCCAAAATTTCATCGACTTTTATGCTAGAAAGGAGCTCTACTGGATCTTGAAGCTTCTGCGATAGCTTTGGATCATTGTTTATCTCCATTCATTTGGAGTTGGTGAGAGGTTATTTGTGACACGTTGGACCATCTTGCAAGATTCATTCTTGACTGGGAGATACATCATCATTGTATTGGCATGTATTGCTATTAGTTTTTGTCATATGTAGTTGCCATTATCTTTGGTTGGATCAGTGATATGTGGTGAGAGAATACTCATTGTTCTTTGATTGTTGGTTATTTTGTTTGATTGCTCAGTTTACAAGGGATACTCTGTCAAATTTTTCCCAGGAGACTTTCACATCTATTTGGTCACTTTGGAGACTTGGTGAGCAGGCTTATGCTCATGGTTTTATGTGCATGCTAGATGCATGGTTATGTGACAGGTGGTTCACATGGTTTCTTCTCCGTCGAGACATTTGTGATGTGAGTTATGCATATGGATATGTAGGCATGATCCTATTGAGGAAAGAGTATTGTTTCTAGTCTCTTGTTACATTGCTAGTCTATTGGATCGCGAGCATGGTGTCTTTCAGTTTGATGGCACTGACTTTCCGAGATTGAAAGCTCAGATGTGGCATACATTGGTTCGTGCAGGGTTACATATGTATGTGCATAGAGATGCACAGAGGCCTCGTGACATGCCGGCCATGTATGGATGGATATGGACGCATTAGCCAGCTCCACTATCCGATTACAGCTTGTGGATTCT
This sequence comes from Ceratopteris richardii, assembly GCA_020310875.1. Classification (NCBI taxonomy): domain Eukaryota; kingdom Viridiplantae; phylum Streptophyta; class Polypodiopsida; order Polypodiales; family Pteridaceae; genus Ceratopteris; species Ceratopteris richardii. Next base: position 93,460,201 of record CM035437.1, read on the forward strand.
ATATATGAGTCTATAATGTATGAGGATATGAGTAGTGCATTATGGCAAAGACTACATGATATGTATGTGAGTTCATTGACTCATGTGAGACATAGATCACATCGATGACTTCAATGTTGGCATTGTGGTAATGAGGGCCATATTTGACGACGTTGCTTCAGGCCGATGCGACGATGACGTCAGAGATATGCACGTGATGCAGGTCAGGTAGTGATTTCAAGATAGTCTATGGCAATTGATTATGCCAATGATGGTGATATCACTTTCTTCTATGGTTCGTCTTAGGATTCCTCTTGTTCATTGGATAGCACACATATGGCTTGGTTGCTTGATGCATTAGCCAGTTTTCATGTTACTCCACATCGTGAGTGGTTTTGTCGATTCCCAAGTGAGAGTCGTGGATGTGTGGAGTTGCTGATGGTACGACATATGACATTGAGGGTGCAGGAGATGTATGCCTTATGCTACCTAGTGGAGCATCACTTATGCTCAGACATGTACGCTATGTGCCTTCATTCCCTATGAGCTTGGTTTCAGCTAGCCAGTTACAGGAGAGCAGATGTTATGCATTCCTTGGTGAGCATCATTTTTAGTTGCAGTTGGGACAGCTTATGCTTGTTAGAGGTGCTAGGATTGGCCACAGGTATCCACTACAAGTACTTCATGTGAGAGACAAATTCATCTCAGTGGGAGTTCATCCTTATGTGTGATGTGAGATTGTGATGTCTCATTTTATCTACCTACAGATACGTCTATTGACATTCATGATGCACATGTATGGCAGGATTTAGATGCTCTGATGGATGCATATGTAGAGCATATTTTGAATGCTCGTGATGTTTATGTAGAGTAGGATTTTTTTGATCATATGGATACTCATATGGAGCACACTTTGGATGACTAGTGGGATGCTTTACAGCATGATATGGATGCTCATGCAGAGCATTATGATGATACTCATTTAGAGTGTGATCATCAGTTTGATCTTGGTGTTGATGTTCTGCAATTAGCTCATGTGGAGCATGAGCATACACTTGGTGTGGTAGAATAGGATTTCTCTCATGGTACACAGTGTGTGATAGAGGAATTTAGCTCTCGAGATGCACAGCTAGACACATCCTTGGTTGATAGGATGGCTGATTTAGATGCTGAGGAGTCAGTGGTTATGCAATCATTCTTGGATTCACTCATGCCAGATGTAGACACAGCTATATCAAGACATGTTGGTCTTGATGATGGTGCTTTGGATGCATTGGATATAGGCATGGCTGACATGCTTACATTAGCCAGGATAGCATAGGTTTTGTCAGCATTCGGGAGTCTGATGTACGAGTTGTTATGCTCCAGACGAGACATTGCAGTTGCGATTGGAGCATTTGCACTTGGAGTTGTCAGTCATTCGATGATTGACACAGGCATAGAGCGAGTGGGAGCTTTGCAAGAACTTCATTAGTTCTTGCATAAGTCATATGTGAGCTCGACTCTTGTCGATATGGGTCTAGAGCAGTTTGAGGTGCATGGATACACCTTGTTCGAGGCACTTGGTGTAGGCTGATCTAGTATGGGTAGAGGTCCAGACTCTTCATGTACAGTATCGTATAGTCCTACATCATTCTTTGTATATGTTACCACTGATTCTCACATTGACCCTTAAGTGGGAGATTGTTGGGGATGTAAGGGTCATGTGACCTTACCCCCATATTCATATATATACATCATATATATTATGTAGTAGATAAGATTCACCACTAAATCATCTTCATGAGCACATGTAAGTGTGTGACATGGAAATATTATTTATTTATGCACATATATAAGCATGTGACATAGTTATGGTCCGTAGGGGTCATTCAAGGCTAGGCATCCAAACTCGCTTGATGCCCAAAGCCAAGCCACCACACACTCGTGGGTGCGAGGTGGAGAACCACACACGAGATAAAGAAATTCTATTAAGTCTCTTTAGAAGACCTTCACCATGAATTTTTATTTATTGAAGATATATGAAGTCCAGCTTGATGCTTTACCATTGTAGAGGAAGCCACTTGGTCGGTTCAAGTCCACACTTTTTGTGAGACAATTTTAATTGTTTACTTTTAGATGAACCATACATATAAGGGAGAAAATACATTATTTATCATCTATGAAATCTCAAATGCAGATGTGAGACATTATTGTAGCGTTACTTTATATTTGGTGGTAAATTTGATGTATGTTAGTGAATGCCATGTATGGATGTGTGCTGGATTAGGATTTTTCCTTTCCCTTTTTTTTTAAGGAAGTTTAATAGAGCCTACTCTTCCAAACTTTAATTAATAGAAAATACAGATATACAAGTGAATGGGCCTAGTATCCATAGGATCCCCCGTATCCCACAAAGGAGAGGCTGCTTATAGATCACTAGAGAATTTTATAAAGAAAGTTGATAACCCGCTTGTCCCTCTTGTGTGGGGCCGATTTGGTTTTGATCTTGTTCCTCTCAAGGAAGAACACTTTATGATGTCTAAAGGGCAGGGGTTTCTTACAATTGGAAATTCTTTTGCCTAGAAGGAAAAGAGAATTTTCTATTGACCATTCTTTAGGAGGGTTTCCAAAGTTGACTGCACACCTCTCTTTCCATATTTTCTATACAGGATCCCCTCTAATAGCATTCCATAGTGCTAAAGAACATCCGATTGCTCACCCACTAAAGCTTGTTTCCAATTGATTTGTCCCTGTAAGAACATGATTCTCTCAAGGGCCTCCTAAAATCATATTGATTTGGGGCACAAATAGAAGAGGTGTCCCAAGTCTTCCATGCCACAAAGGCATCATTTGCATCACGGGGGGACCCCACAAATTTTTTTAGCTTTTACATTGGTCCAGATTCCCCGGTGTAGGATTTCCAACATAAGCACATACATTTTGTTCTTAATGAGGGGGTGCCAAAGTGACTAGAACTTAAAGTCCCACCTCGAGCTTAACCAATCGAGACACCACTTCCTATTGAGCGTGACATGAAATTCCACATCCTTCTTCGATCTCAGAATTTTCTCAAGGCTATTGTCAATGTGTCATCTCAGAACCTTAGGGTAAAGGGAGTCCTGAACAATGAGGAGGTGAATCCTTGAACCTTCCCAAGCATTGAATCTACTCTAAAAAAGATGCCATTCTTCATACTCCACTCTTTTGGCTAGATCAATGTCCTTTAATCTAATCCACTCACAAATTTCTTGGTTCTAGAGGTGCTTCCACAAACGGAAGCCTTTTTTCCAAATCTTCCAAGATTTTTGGAGGTTCCAAGACTCCCCAAATCAGATGCCCTTGATAGGAAACCACATAGAATCATTTTCTCTAATACCCGTTGCCCATTTCCAATCTTCATTGATTTTGATAAGCTATTTAGACTTGTTCCAACTCTTCCATAGAGAACAAACCAAGCTTGAACCTTTGGGAGTCACCAAAAATGGGGAGAACAATATAGTGTAAAGTCCTAGACCCTTCCACCTCAGGAGGCCCATAAGTTTAAGAGCACTCCTATTTCTAAAAATAAGCTTGGTTGAAGAGGTATGACTATTGCTCCAGGCTTTAATTGACCATTTTTCCGCTAACTTATTAGCCATGCCTTCCATGTCTAGAATGCCCAAACCACCTTGATCCTTTTGGCTAATGCAAGTATTCCATTTAATTTTGGGGATGCCCCTTCCGTTAGGCTCACCCATCCAGAGGAAGTTCCTACAAATTCTCTTGAGCTTGAATAGCTCTTGGTCCTTTGGTCTCTAGCAAGAGAGAAAGTAGAGCATCCAAGAGAGAAAGAATGTGTTAATCA
>CM035437.1:93469005-93546505 GCA_020310875.1 Ceratopteris richardii
TTTTCTTGAGAATTTGAGTTTCAAAGTTATCTGTTTTGATTCAATCATTACACACATCACTTCCAAAGTACATAGGCCATTTTATGGTGTCATTGGAAAGCTAAGGAGGTCTACTTATCAAGTCTGAAGCATTAGGGGGCTAGTACAAAGCAGTTTTGGCAGTCCCTACTCAATCTCTTGGAGTGTCCATCCATCTTTCCCAACAGTGGTATCAGAGAAAACTAAGGTAAATTGGAGATGGTTTTCCTTCATTTATTGATAAATTGGATAGGAACAACTATCAGACATGGTCTCTGAGGATGAAGACCTACTTACAAGGAAGGAGTCTCTATGGATACATCTCAGGAGATGAGGAATTGCCCTCATTCAAAACAAGAGGATTACCAACAAAGGAAGAACATGAACAGCTCAACACATGGTGTGCTAAGGATGCATTGGCAAGGTCTTATTTACTCAAATCCATCTCTGATTTTCTTTTCCCACACATTAGAAATTGTAAGACATCCCAAGAGACTTGGGAAACCTTGTCATCATATTTTTCTTCCAACACAAGGGCTGGAAAAAATCAGTTGTGGATTGAATTCACAACATTAAGGAAGCAACCTAAGCAAGTTGTTTCAGAGTTTGTGACCAAGATTAAAGATGTAGGAGATCAATTAGCAAGCATAGGTGAAGAGATTGAAGAAGAGCAGATTGTAAGGCAAGTGATCAATGGGATCAAGGCTGATGACAAATGGGAAAGCTTCACCACTACCATGGACCTGTACATGGACATGCAAATTCCAGATATTACAACTCTCATGGGACAATTGTTCACAAATGAAGCAAAGCTCAACAAGATGGAAACTACCAAGGAAGTTTCAAATCCAGAAAGGACTACAACAACTACGCAGAGGAGCAAGATGACTCTCTTCTGATCATGAACATGACTTCAAAATCAGGTACAAATGATGATCACCTATTCTACATTGACTTAGGATGCTCAAATTATGTGGCTGGAAATGTAGCACTACTCTCTGATCTTGAGGAACCAAAAGGTAAGCATCAAGTCCAAACAGGTGATGACACCAAGCACTCAGTAGTTAAAGTTGTAAATGTTAAGACTTGTGATGGAAATTAGAACTTGTTGAGCAGGGTACTCTATGTACCAACCATTACCAAAAATTTGATGAGTGTTGGACAGATTGTGGAGAAAGGTTTGCAGGTTAGATTCAACCAATATGGAGCATTTGTGGAGGATCCAAGGCACGGGTTCAAGAGGATTGCTAAAGGAGAAAAATAAGGTAGACTTTCCACTTTTGAACTAGAAGACACAAAGAATATTGCACTATACAGTCATAAAGATCACTTTTAGAGCTTGAGATTTGGCATAAAAGATTAGGGCATATAGGAGAAAGAACCTTGAAGCAAATATGAAAGGACCAATGTGTGCTTGGAATACCTAATGTATCCAAGCAACATATGATTTATAAGTGTGGTGCTTGTCAATTTGGGAAGTCTCACAGGTTACCCTTCTCAAGGAAAGGTTACATGCATGAAGACTACCTAGAGCTTGTCCATACACATGTATGGGGACCAAGCAAAGACCCCTCAGTCTCAGGATCAAGGTACTATGTATCTTGTATTGATGATTATAGCAGGTGGACTATATTGTACTTCATGAAGCATAAGGATGAGGTATTTAATTGCTTTAAAAAATATCTTGCACTTGTTGAAAATCAGACAGGGAAGAATTTGAAGAGACTAAGGTCAGATGGAGGAGGTGAGTACTTCTCCAATGAGTTTGAAAACTTCTTGCAGGAGAGAGGCATCAAAAGAGAAATCACCACAAGGTATACTCCTGAACAGAACGGGGAAGCTGAGAGAAGAAATAGGTTGATTGTTGAGATAGCTAGGTCTATGTTGAATGAAAAAAAGTTACCTAATTACCTATGGGTAGAGAGTGTTTACTGCCACTTACCTCATAAACAGGTTACCATCTAGGTCCCTTGATGGGATGACACCCTATGAAGCATGGCATGGCAAAAGACCCTCACTAGACCATTACAGGATATTTGGATGTGTAGCATATGTACACATTCCTTCTCAGATAAGAGGTAAGCTAGACCCAAAGGCTGAAAAGTGCATCTTCATTGGATATGATCTAAATAAAAAAGGTTACAGGTTTTATAACCCTTCTAATAAGGGATTCATGGTGAGTAGAGATGTTGTCTTTGATGAAAATAATTCTTGGTATGAGAATGAATGCAGGAAGGTTAAACTACCCTATGATTTGGAAGAGGAGTTTCCAAGTCTTGCAAACTAAAAACCTACTCAGAATGAAGACTCAAGTTAAGATGATGAAGACACTATCAACCTAGTTCAAGGCATGGAAGTCCAAGGGAAAAATGAAGATAAAGAAGCTTGAAGACATACCTGAATCTTCAACTCAATCAATCAGAAGATCAGAAAGAGAAAGCAAAAAATCTATCAGATATGGGTATGATACATCTCTTGTTACTAAACACTCTTTTTATCTTGCCAAAGATTTGTCAATTGAAGAACCAGGATCATATGAAGAAGCCATAACCAAGACAGAATGGAAAGAAGCTATGGATGAGGAGATTGAAGCACTCAAGGAAAGTGATACATGGGAGTTAGTACCAAAGAAGGACTCCATGAAGGTAATAGGATCCAGATGGATCTATAAACTTGAAATAAATTCTGATGGCTCAATTAATAGGTACAAAGCCAGATTGGTAGCCAAGGGTTTTGCATAAACCCAAGCCATTGATTATGAAGAGACATTCTCACCTGTGGCCAAGATGCCAACTATCAGAGTGTTGGTAAGTGTGGCTACATCAAAAAAGTGGAATATGTACCAATTAGATGTCAAGAATGCTTTCTTGAATGGATGGATTTCAGAGGAGGTATATATGTCACAACCTCCTGGCTATGAGGACCCTAAGAAGGTAACATATATTTACAAATTGAAAAAGGCTTTATATGGATTGAAGCAGGCACCTAGGGCATGGAATTACAGATTAACTACATATCTCCAAGACCAAGGTTTTGTCATGAGCAAGGCAGATACTTCTCTATTCATCAAGAGAAGTAATTCAGAGGTAATATACCTTTGTGTTTATGTTGATGACATCATACTTATAGGTAATGATTTCAATGGAATCAGACAAATCAAGAGCTAGATGATGAAGGAGCTCAAGATTAATGATCTAGGTCTACTAAAGTATTTTCTTGGGCTTGAGTTAGTCTATACTAACTTAGGAATATACATTACTTAGAAAAAATACATACAGGATATGTTCAAGAAATTTCATTTGCAGGATGCCAAAGTTGCAAGTACTCCAAAGGAGGTAAACCTCAAACTAAGTGCCCATGAAAGTGATGAAATTAATGACATTACAGGTTATCAAAGTATGGTGGGTAGCTTGAACTATGCTACCTTAACAAGGACAGACATTGCATATGGAGTTAGTGTGCTAAGTCAGTTTATGCACAAGCCAAGGATAGCTCACTTAGAGGCTACCAAGAGAATCTTGAAATATCTCAAGGGTACACAAAATCATGGTTTGTATTTTCCCTAGACTTCAGACATTGATATCAAGATCTATTCAGATGCAGATTGGGCAGGATGCAAGGATGATAGGAGGAGCACTTTTGGATACATTTCTTTTGTAGGTGATAAGCCAATATCATGGACTTCAAAGAAGCAATCTACTCTTGCTTTATCTCTACAGAAGCAGAGTATAGAGGACTAGCTAATGCCACACAAGAAGCCATATGGATCAAGCTTTTGTATGCAGAATTGGGTTCACGTCACCAATAATCTTTGGAGATAATACAAGCTCACTTCACCTTGCAACTAATCCTATCTATCATGCTAGGACCAAACATATAGAGGTCCATTACCATTATGTGAGAGAGAAATTGTTAAGCAAGGACATTCAACTAACCTATGTATCAACCAACATGCAATGTGTAGATTTGTTGACTAAAGCTTTGGATGGAACCAAACTTTGCAGGTTCAAAGCAATGATTGGATTGCACGATATACATGAAGAATGAAGGATGAAGACCAAGCCAAAATGTTTGGCTTGAGGTGTAACATAATCCTAGTAGGAGATGGTTGAACTACACCCTAAGAGAGAGGATTAGGAAGTAATCCTCAACCATGGCTTTTAGGGCAAGTGGTTAGCTGTAACATAATCCTAGTAGGAGATGGTTGAACTACACCCTAAGAGAGAGGATTAGGAAGTAATCCTCAACCATGGCTTTTGGGCAAGTGGTTAGCCCATCACATTCCTAACCAAGAGGTTGTGAGTTCAATTCCTTACATTAGCCCAAATGCAAGGAATTGAACTCACAACCTCTTGGTTAGGAATGTGATGGGCTAACCACTTGCCCCAAAAGCCATGGTTGAGGATTACTTCCTAATCCTCTCTCTTAGGGTGTAGTTCAACCATCTCCTACTAGGATTATGTTACATTCTTCCCCCCTTGGTCGATCATTGTCCTCAATGATCTACTCTTGTATCCCTCTAGCCTCGGTGATCAGTCCCTTGAACTCCCTAGGTGCCCTTGAATTGATGTTCCTCAACCTCGCACAATTTCTTGAACCTTGTTTGCAACCTTGGTCTCTTGAACCCTTGCTCTCAACCTTGGTGTCTTGAACCTTCTTGTTCGCAACCTTGGTGTCTCGAGCCCTTGTTCTCAACCTCAGCCTTGAACCTTGTTCTCACCCATGCTTGGTATCTTGAACACTCAATCAAGTACCACCCAAGGATTCCCAAGGAATTCACACTTCCAAGCTAGCTCATTGGAAAGTTCGTTCCGAGAGCTTTCCAACGGTATATTACATGCCTCGAGATACACCACAATCATTGTAAGGTCCATCCTTGAAACCGACGTGCGCGCCTTCCACAATTCCTACCCTTTCACATAGAGGATGCCCAAGCGCCTTTTTGAGAGGCCATTGGATCATTCCACCTTGCCCAAGCCTACTTCCTAGGCTCTGATACCAATGCAAGGAATTGAACTCACAACCTCTTGGTTAGGAATGTGATGGGCTAACCACTTGCCCCAAAAGCCATGGTTGAGGATTACTTCCTAATCCTCTCTCTTAGGGTGTAGTTCAACCATCTCCTACTAGGATTATGTTACATGAGGGGGAGCTGTTGGTGTAATTCACAAGCCTACACATTTGGCCTGATGGATACATTAAAGTCCATACACATATGGAGAAGCATAGGAACTATTGCTAGTAGTTAATTACTACTTTACCTCTTTGTAAAAGTCAAATTGACTTGGAATCTTCGTAAACACCTACCAAAAGGATTCATGGAAAATGGTTAGCACTTTTATTGAAGGAATATATCCTAGGATATAGGAGCTTAATCATAGGGAGCCAAAAGTTTGAATTTGAATTCAAATTTTACTCTCTCTATAAAAGTGATCATAAAAAAGTCGCGGTTAGAACTCATCACTCCCGAGCTTCTCATTACTGATTCTGAGTGTGTGTGAGGCCTACACTCTAGCCCACACCTATCTACACCATTAGGCAATGAAATTCATGCCTATGGTATTGTATACAAGTGTTCATTAATACGTACTTTCTCATTGTTCATTTCTAAGTTCTCTATCATACTACTTGAAAATCTGTCAACTTGTGGAGTGCATATCTCGGTCATTTTTTCATCCAATTCAATGATCTAAAGCTTATTGGATTCAGCTTAAAGATATCTTTATGCTAGCAAAATTTGAGGAGATTCCAATCAGCCATTTCAGAGAAAGTCACGTCGAGGTGATCACTGGTCAATGTCTGCTATAGTCCTAAAAAATCGGCGGTATAGCTTTACTTGCTAAATTGATTTCTCTTAGAATAGTTTATCTTTTTACATCAATCCACTTGAAATAGTTAGCTAGCTAAGCTAATTAGATACTCCTAAAAGGAATTTTTCCAATTCCCACTCTGCTGGTCATACTGAGCAAAAGATCCAGCAGGTGTCAAGACATAAATACAAGGTTTTCTTGAGAATTTGAGTTTCAAAGTTATCTGTTTTGATTCAAGCATTACACACATCACTTCCAAAGTACATAGGCTATTTTATGGTTTCATTGGAAAGCTAAGGAGGTCTACTTATCAAGTCTGAAGCATTAGGGGGTTGGTACAAAGCAGGTTTGGCAGTACCTACTCAATCTCTTGGAGTGTCCATCCATCTTTCCCAACATGTTGTATATGTATATTTATATCTATATGTATATGTATATGTATATGTATATGTATATGTATATGTATATGTATATGTATATGTATATGTATATGTATATGTATATGTATATGTATATGTATATGTATATGTATATGTATATGTATATGTATATGTATATGTTTGTGTATATGTATATGTATATGTAAATATATATGTATATGTATATGTGTATGTATAGGTATATGTATATTTGTATGTACATTTTGATGAAGTATATCCACTCCTAGTTGCAATAGAAGAATGATAGCCCCTTCTTAGGACCAAACACTTCACCACCATAGTCCACAAAAAATTAAACTGCTATCTGTATGTATATGTATATGTATATGTATAGTATATGTATATGTATATGTATATATATATATATGTATATGTATATGTATGTGTATGTGTATACGTATATGTATATGTATATGTATATGTATAAGTATATGTATATATATACGTATATGTATATGTATATGTATACGTATATGTATATGTATATGTATATGTATATGTATATGTATATGTATATGTATATGTATATGTATATGTATATGTATATCTATATGTATATGTATACGTATATGTATATGTATTGGTTTTGTATGTATATTTTGAAGGAATATATCCACTGTCAAATGCAACAGAAGAATGATAGCCCCTTCCTAGGACCAAACAATTCACTACCATAGTCCACAAAAAATTGAATTGCTCTTTGGACCTTAATATTTAGCCTCTAAAAATTTTGACAATAACAAGAGGCTCTCGGAGCTTACCAACAAGCTATAGATCACTCAGTTTTGAGAATGTGACCTATGCCAACCTCCTTGCACAAGACAGACCAAAATCTTCTCAAATAGATAGCTTATTCCTATGTATACCTCTTCACACACATATGTTAGGAAATATGTAGCGATATAAAACAGATATTTCAAGCTTGATATACACAAGGATAAGCAACACTTGAGACTAAATTTATATTCAAAAGAAAGCTCACAACAAGAGCTTCAAGACAAGCTATCTTGTGCATGAGATAGATAGCTATACAAAGAGATATGGATGATCGAAAAGCTAAGCCTAAATGAAAATCCTTGGCTAGCAAGGGGTAGCTTAGCTAGGGGGTAGCTTATATCTGAAGCATACTCTCCCAATGAGAGCCTAAAAGTGCACAAATGAAGCTTGAGGATGGCCATGAATTTCTTCCAAGCTATTCCTTATATAATGCTCCAAAAGTTGGTGTAGAATTTGATTTTAAATCATGCCTCCAAAATCCCCCACTTTTCTCAATCAAGGTAGATGGAATCTTGAGCTCAAAAACTCATGTAAGAGTGGTTCTAGAATTTACCAAAAAGTTAAATGATGTGCTATTTGTTAGAATTTTAGCAATCTCAAGTGTGGGAGATCATGCTAGATTGAAGTGCCACATCACTCACACTTTTTGGTAGGATATAAAACCACTTTTCCACAGGTTTAATGAGCTTATTACTCAACTAATTGATGGAGAAAAGTTGGGATCATTTGGAGGGCATTTTTGAATTCAAGTTTAAAATTACCTTTTTGAGCATTATATAAGCAAACACATGGACCAAAGTCATGGTCATCCTCCTCTACCATTTGAGCACTTGTAGGCTCTCATTAGGAGTGTTCAAACGAGATCTAAGCTGGCCTCTAGCTAAGCAAGCCCCTTGCTTGCTGGAATTTTCTCATAGGAAGTGATCTTTGATAACCCATTTTGTGTAGTAGTCTGATTCATTTGCAAGATAGCTCATTTTGTTCCTATGATTGTAAGATTTCTTTTGGATATAATCTTAGTATTACATGTTTATTAGTCTTGATTATATTGAGCTTGAAAGCTCTCTGGTCTGATCTCTGTATATTAACAAGTGTATGTGTGTTGGAAGGCACACATAGGTGCAAGCTACGTGTTTGGACAATTTTTAGTTTGTCTTGTGATGGGAGGATGATACCTCTAACATTCTCCGTATTGAGTTATCTTTCGCTTTTTGGAAAGCCCATACTATCCATTTGTACAATGCAAAATTTCATGGGTCAAATGTTCAGGTCGAGAGAGCAATTCAACTTTTGGTGGACTACGGTAGTGAAATATTTGGTCCTAGGAAGGACTTATCATTTTTCTGCTGCAACTAGAAGTGGATATACTCCATCAGTGGTATCAGAGCTCATCATTAAGCATTAAGGACATCAAGAGGAGGCCTTGAAATTGCTTGAGAGCCAAGGATTGAAGCAAATACTAGCAAGATTTGAAGAAGGATTTGGAGCAAGGGGGAGCTTCTGTCATCATCGAAGGTTCACGACAAGTGGAGACTCTTGTGAGAAGGTAACATATAATTCTTTCTCACATCTCGCATAATCCAATGAGGGATTAGGAGCCACTTTATAGTCTCATACATAATGGGAGTCTACAATACTCAGATTGAGAAGCTTGAAAAGAGCAATTACCAACCTTGAAAGTTTAGAATCTCTAACATCCTCATGGGAAAGGGTCTTTGGGGGTTAGTTAGTGGGTGAGGTTAAGCCATACATAGATCCACATACACCTACTGATAATAAAAGGAGAGCCATAAGAGAATGGTAAGAAAGGGATAGGAGAGTGATCTTGATTCTATCTCAACACATAAGAAATTCCATGATAGGCCATATTCAAGACCTAGATACATCTAAGAAGGCTTGGGAGTGTTTAGAAAGTTTTTACTCTACCTCTACAAAGGCTAGAAAAATTCAGCTCAAGAATGAAAAAAACCTTAGGAAGTCATCAAACTAGAGCATTAATGACTTCATACTAAAACTAAAAGAGATCTCGGATGCACTTGGTTCAATAGGATGTGTTGTAGATGATGATGACCTAGTTGTCCACACACTTAATGGGCTTAGAGAAGATGATAAATGGAAGGCATTCACAACCATTCTGTATGTGAGGGGTTCATTACCAGATTTTGAGTAACTTACTTCTCTTATGGTGACTGAGGAGCTCAACCATGGGGGAAACAAGTCAAAGGGCAACCAAGATCAACTCCTGTATGCACGCAAAGCAAGAAGAGGCAAAGGCAACAAAGGTGGTTCAAGAGGAAGAGGTAGAAGAAACTAGCAAAAAGGTAGCCAAAGCTATCAAGGGAGTCAATCAAGAAAATATGAAGGTAAATCATCAAGAGGAAGAGGTATTGGAGGAAGATATGGAGGTCAAGGCTATTCCAACTCAAATGGATGCTTCAATTATGGGAAGCCAGCACACTATGCCAAAGATTGTTGACAAAAGCAAGGTGGGAACAATTACAAAGGGCAAGGTAATTATGCTAACTCCTCAACCAATTTAGAAAATGAGCATTTGTTAGCTATGAAGCATAGTACAGAAGGCCAACCACATGATGAGTTGTGGGATATAGATAGTGCTTCTAGTAACCACATGTGAGGTAAAGAGGAGTACTTCAAAAATCTTCAAGCACCCAAGCAAAGAAGCTTTTTGGAGACAGGAGACAACACGAAGCATGAGATAGAACAAATGGGAGATGTGAAGCTTGAAGGCAACCACAAAGCAAGAGGACTATTTGAGCTATTGCATGTTCCTACTATTACAAAGAACTTAATCTCTGTTGGACAGATGGTTGATAAGGGATACCAAGTCAAGTTCAACCACAAAGGATACTTTATTGAAGCCCCAAGGAATGGCTATGAGATGATAGCCAAAGGAAAGAAGGAATGAAGGATGTTCACTCTTGAGATTGGCAAAGGACATAACAACAAGGCAATGTTCATCACCTATGGAGACAAGAAGATTGGAGATTTGGATTTGTGGCATAAAAGGTGTGGTCACATCAACGTTCAAAGGTTGAAAGACATGGAGAAGAGGCAGTTGGTAAGAGTTTTACCACATTTTTTATTACAAATGTTGCATGAGATGTGTGAAGCTTGTCAACTAGGCAAGTCTACTAGGAAGCCTTTCAAGAAGAGTGGATATGTAGCACATGGTGTGTTAGACCTTGTGCACACAGATGTGTGGGGGCAAACCGAAGAGCCCTCTCTTGCAGGTAATAGGTAGTTTGTAACCTTAATAGATGACTACTCAATAAACGTATGGCTGTATTGTATAAAGCAAACATCAGATGTGTTTGATGTGTTCAAAAGATTAAAGGCACAATTTGAAAAGGAGACAAGTTGCTACATCAAAAACCTAAGGTTAGATGGATGGGGAGAATACTTGTCCCTTTCCTTTTGTGATTTTTTACAACACCAAGGGATAAGAAGGCAAATCATTTGTAGGTATACTCCCCAACAAAATGGGATGGCAGAGAGGAAGAATAGGTATATTGTTGAAACTACTAGGAGTATGTTAAATGAAATGAATGTGCGTTTAATATATTGGGTAGATGTTGTATCTATCACTGTGTACTTGATGAATAGGTGTCCCACATCACAGGTACATGACATGACACTTAAGGAGGCCTGGAGTGGAAGGAAACCAGACCTTTCACACATTAGCATCTTTGGTTGTGTATGCTACACACATGTATTGCCACAAAAGTTGAGAGGTAAGATGGATGCAACGATTGAAAGGTGTATGTTTATTGATTATGCTATGGAGAAAAAAGGTTACATGTGCTATAAACATAATAAAAAGGAGTAAAAGGTATCTAGAGATGTATTGTTCGATGAACTCAAACCATGGTATGCTTCCAAAGTTCCATTACAAGATGAAGATATTGAAGAGGTAGAGAGGAGATATGAAGCTTAGTTTTTGAGATAGCTTTGAAATCAGTGGTCCAAGCATACAAAGGAGTTCAAGCATGGATTCGACCTATTAATCAGTGAATAAAGGAAAGGCAAGGTTGGTAGAGCTTGGTGAAGATGGACATGAAGTTGAAGACTTTGAAGAAACTATGTTAGAACAGGAAGCTACATCAAAAGTAAAGATCAAGGTACCAAGACAAAGAAGGGTCATTCCACCAAAAGGAGAAGAAAGGAGGTCAACAAGGGTAAAACACCCAATCTCAAGGCTTGCTTATGATAGTTATATTGCTAGGTGTTATGCTTTCATGACTAAGGTTATCAAAGATCATGAACCTTCTACATATGAAGAGGTCAAAGACACAAAGGAGTGGCAAGAAGCTATGGAAGAAGAGTACAACTCCCTTGAAGACAACAACACATGCACTCTAGTTCCAAGAAAAGAAGTGATGAAGGTAATTGGCAACAAATGGGTCTATAAAGTGAAGAGAAATTATGTCGGTTCAAATTCTAGGTGCAACGCAAGGCTTGTGGAAAAAGGATTTTCTCAATCTTATGGGATTGACTATGAAGAAAAATTCAGCCCAATTGCAAAGATGACCACAATTAGGGAAATCATTAGGCTTGCCACATCTAGGAGGTGTCCAATATATCAACTCTATGTAAAAAAATGCTTTTCTTAACGGTGATTTGTAGGAGATAATCTACATGGCTCAACCATTAGGGTTTGAGAACCCTAAATATTTAGATTTTGTTTGTGAACTTAGAAAAGCATTGTATGGTTTAAAGTAAGCTCCTGGGGCATGGAATCAAAGGCTTGTGCAATATCTGTGCAATTCTGGATACAAGCCAAGTGATGGGGATCCTTCCCTATACCTCAAGCAGGAACTAGTTGTCAATGTATGCATATATGTGGATGACTTGATTATAACAGGAAGTGATGATGCAGGTATCACATGGATCAAGGCCAAACATGAAAATTAATTTAACATTTGAGATCTTGTACTTCTTAAATAGTTTCTTGGGACTGAAGTTATTTATATGAAAAATGATATTTACCTTGCTCAATACTTGCTAGATGTACTTTATAATTATGTTACGAGTGGATGTAAGCCACTCACACAACTTGTGGATCCAAACACTAAGTTATGTGAAGGTGAAGGACAATCTCTTGAAGATATTTTTTCATACAGAAGCATAATTGGAAGCCTTAATTATGCTACCATCACAAGACCTCATTGTAATCTTATGTTGTTGGAGTTCTTTCTCAATTTCTAAATTCACCAACTAATGTTCATATGAATGCAACCAAGAGAGTGATTAGGTACATCAAGCACATTGTCAACCAAGGGTTGTACTACCCTTATGGAGATGGATTACAACCTCAAGACTTTAGTGATGTTGATTGGGCTGGTTGAAAGGAGGATAGAAGGAGCACATTTGGCCCTATCTTCATGCTAGGTCAAAGAGTCATTTCATGGATGTCCAAGAAGCAACCTATAGTTGCATTATCATCTGATGAAGTTGAGTACAGAGCTTTAGCACTTGCTACATGTGAGATCATGTGGCTCAAGTTGCTCTTCAAAGACTTGGATGTGGAGGTCAAAGAGTTTACTCTATTTGGGATAACATTTCAAGCATTCATCTATCAAGCAACCCTATGTTCCATGCAAGAAGCAAGCACATAGAGATCCATTATGTTAGTCGGCTGCCGAGTGAGACGAATGTAATGACTGCCGGATGTAACGGAGTTCCTTGAATTACGCGCGAAAAGTTACTACGCGTATCTTGTAAAGGTTATATAAAGAAATGTAAGGAGAATGGTCGAGAGAGACATTTTTTTTGGAATTGCCAGATTGTTCGCCTTGATATTTGTAAGAATATTGTTACAGTGCTGTGAAGTTCTGAGTATTGTTAGTGTTGATTTCTGTTTTGTCTGCATCGTCTGCTCATACTGAAGTTCACTATAATGACTGTTAAGTGACGGATTGTGTGTCTGAGTACTGTTCCGTATAGTATTATTGTATGCTCTTCAGTCGTTGATAGTACCCTGAGTCAGTCTGAGTAGTTATGTTACTGCGTGATTTGATTTGACAACTTAATACACTGTTGAGTATGTTCTATTTGTTTTACTGAAATTGTGCATTCGGTGATGAGGACGGACTAGTGGTTCCGGTAAACGTGAACTTTTAGTTGAGATCACTATAACGCATTGTGACAAACGAATCTATCGGTTAAATTATTGTCTCTGGTTGATTACTACTGTGGAATTTGTATCCCAGATTACTACTCTGTTCCAATAGCAGATTAGTCTGGAAAGTTCGGTATGTAGAAATATAGAAGTCAAATATTGTTAGTTACTGCTAGTAACTGAGCTAAGACGCCCGTCCATGTTTTGATGTTGTGTTGAATAATTGGGAAAAGAGTACAGGGCCTCTTTCTAATAGACCCCTACCACTCCCAAGAGCCCACGTTGGTCTGGTAACGCTTTTCGGCAATGATACGGAAAGTTTAATATAGTTTACGGTGAAGTACTATTTTATGTTTAACATTTGTTCGGTAACGATTTCGGCTGGTCAGCGTTACTATTTCTGTAACACGTTAACACTTTTACATTTAATACTTGGCGCCGTCTGTGGGAAGGTGGCATCAAGATTGCCAGTCATCTGTCAGAATTAGATTATCGTTTAATTGGTAGTAGCAACAGAACCAGATTGTTGCAGACTGTCCCGTTAGTAATACTACACGATTAATACAAAAGATGATACATGCCGGTTACTCGATCCGGTGAAACGTATCCCAAGAACCATCAGTCTAGAGTACTAAAGCCAACTTTGGGAGGTAGAAGTACAACTAGGACTGACCCAGTTGTCAAGAAAGTTAAGAACGTTAAAACTGATTCCGGTCATATTCCGGTGGAACCTGTTACGCCTCTGGTACATTCCGGTACTATTTCGGCACAGCCTGTCGAAAATATAGTAATTCTAGAACCTACCAAGACGCAGTTGGAATCTAGTTTAACACTCTTGAAAAAAGATTCAGATTCATCTACGATTAGAAACGCTTTAGTCAAAGAAATCGGCGAAGGTGAAAAAACGCCGAATTCGGGCATAATTTCGGTTCATTCCGATGAAATTTCGATAAGAGAATCACAGTTTTTCGGTGACGATTTAGCATTTTCTGCTGAATCTTCAGCCCATCCGCCATGCTTGGAAGTGAGTTCCCATACACTGGACATCAAGGAGGAAGGAAGGCTGTTCGAAACAGAGATTCGAAGCATATTAGGCAAGATAATCGCACCGGAAAGTGCGTCATCCGACGATACAGATTCCGGTAGTTCAGAAGGAAAATATAACACGCTCACGATGAACGGACAACAACAGTTATGTCCACCCAGGCCACCTCCAATGGGAGTGACATACGTGAAGTTTGGTGGATTTCTAGGAGATGATCCGGATGCTCACGTACGCACTTTCGAGATAAGCTACGCAGTTCTCAATCATCCACCGGATCAGGCCTACAAAGCCATTGTCTTCCAATCCACACTTGTTAATGAAGCAGCTAGATGGCTTACACAATATGATATTAATCATTTTGGCACCTACGAAGCAGTACGAGATGCTTTTCTGCAGCGATTCAGGCTAAAAAAGAATCCAGCCGAAATTTCTGATTATCTGCAGAATAACAGACAGAAACCAAATCAAACCGTATAGGAGTATGCTACTCTCTTCAGAACACACTTAAGGTAGCTACCACCGGCCCATGCTAACTTACCAGATGATGTTATCACTCAGTGGTTCATCAATGGCTTGGTTCCATAACTTAAGCAGATCATGATCATAAGATGTGTCGGGGCCATGCCCCTCGATGCAGTCATTGCAATGACTCTGCAACTGGAACACAAAGTCGGTGGATTTACAGAAGATTTGGAATGGTTAAAAGCAAACAAGAATGTTGCAGAAGATATGAGTAGACAAGTATACTGCAACATATGCAAAAATTTAGGACATACCAGTGCCAATTGCGCACTTAATCAGACATTTTGCGCTATCTACAACATTGCCAGACACACCACCAAAAACTGCGCATACAACGCTAGAGTACAAGGAACAGCGACTGTCAATGCAATTATCCAGGAACAAGGGCAGCCAGCCAACCACTATGTGGCCCCACAAATGAGAAACAACCAGCAGCAAGGATATCGAAATTACCGAGGATAGAGGAATAACAACTATAATCCAAACCGCTGGCAGAATGGACCACCACCGGAAAATCCCAATTCACCACCACCACGCTGTTATTTTTGTGGTGAATTTGGACATATTAGGAGATTTTGCAAGGATGCAACTGAGTATGATCAAAGGAAGAAGCAACGTCAAAATCCAATGGCCAACATGGTAAAAATCACACCGGTGGAGACACAAGCTGCTGCAGTCCAGACCCGTTCTGGTAAACAACTGCAACCGGCAGCAGAAATATTTGAACTAGGGATACGTGAACAACATAGAATGTACAACAAGGCTAGTCAATGGACCACAGCAGAACCACCAGTCTTTCCAGAGCCTATTCCGGTAACCTAGCCCTCATTAACGAAGGAAGAAATGCAACAAAGGGAATCAGCAGCAGGAACATCATCAACAGCAGATACATTACCAACCATAGACACCTCCGCATCAGCAGAAGCATCAACTTCAACATCAGTAGAGCCTGTCAATCAATCTCAATAGGCCTGGGAAATCTTATCTAAGGCATCTATCACTCTGCCTCTGGGCCAACTATTGGCATTAGTACCTGGAATTCGCCAACAGTTCCAACAACAGTTCAGTCCGGTACCTTCTTGTATTCCGGTGACAGCAGCAGTTCAACCGGAACCTCATTCTACTGTTGATCATTCAGTTCCCTTGATTAAAGTATGGTATAAGAATCATAAGATTATGCAAGTATTGATTGATGGAGGCTCTGGTGTTAACATTGCGACTGCGGCCTTATGCAAAAGATTAGGATGGACCGAAATCGAACCAGTTCAATTTTTTGTCAGAATGGCAGATCAATCAAGAGTCCATCCCGTAGGACTTGTGAAAAATATACCCATCACTTTGCAAGGTACGACCTTTAAGATGACCTTTGTCATACTAGATCTGCCGGAATCCACTTTGGATTACAACCTTCTTTTCGGCCGACCTTGGCTGAAGCATGCGAAGGTAATATAGGACTGGTCTGCACAAGAGCTAGCGTTCAAAGATGCCAATCATAGATATGTGGTAAAATTAGATTCTATACAACCTTGCGAGCTACACGCTAGACCGTACTTTGCTGAACCCGTCCATATGCTAGATGGATTATCAGATGATGAAGAAGAAGAGTTTCTGAAGAATAACGCTGATTTAATTTCCTTAGGAACTGTTGATCTACAGACCGTTGTAGATAACTGGAACGCTTCAGTCTGTACGGTAATACCCATCACAGAAGAAGCTAAGAAGGAAGACACTGTTTGGACACATGACGATGAACTGCAGCCACTTCTTAAACCAACAGACAACACAGAGAAACATCAATAGTTCTATGTCCCCGAAGATCAGCTGATTACTTACAATTTAGGAGATGAAGATCATCCGCATCCTGTAAAGATAAAGCAAAACTTACCGAAAACATTTCAAGCAGGCTTAATCCAGCTACTTCAAGAATTCAGTGACGTCTTTGCATGGGACTACAAAGACATGAAAGGATTGGACCCCCGTATCTACCAGCACAGGGTCATGCTGAAGCCAGAATCAAGGTCGATAAAGCAAACTAGCTACCGGATGAGTCCCCATTATGCATCCCAGGTAAAGGCAGAACTTGATAGGTTATTGAAAGTTGGATTCATCGTGCCAGTAGAGCATGCTGAATGGATCTCTCCGATTGTGATTGTGCCAAAGAAAAACAAGCAATTGAGAATCTGTGTAGATTACCGAAAATTAAATGCAGCAACCATACCGGATTCCTTTCCAATTCCCTTTTTGGATACCATGCTTGATAGAGTAGTAGGTCACGAGATGTATTCATTCCTAGATGGATACAGTGGCTACAACCAAGTAAGAATGGCCGAAGAAGATATACCAAAAACTGCATTTATTACCAATTGGGGTGTCTTTGCTTGTACGGTAATGTGGTTTGGATTGAGAAACGCACCAAGCACATTTCAAAGATGTATGCAGGAGATATTTTCTCCTTATCTCACTTCATTTATGCAAGTATATCTCGACGATTTTTCAATTTTCGGTAAGATGATAGCACACCTGTTCCATTTACGGTGCTGTTTTCAGAAATGTAGAGAGTATAGACTCTGTTTGAATCCAAACAAATCGGTGTTTACGGTCTCATGTGGCAAGTTACTTGGCCACATTTTATCTGCACAAGGTATCCAAGTAGATCCAGATAAAATTTCGGCAGTATTAGAAGCTCCGGTGCCAGCTTCTCCAAAAGAAGTTATGCGCTTTATGGGCCAAGTACGGTGGCATGGAAGGCACTTACGGTGGCTTGCTCATTTGGCTATACCACTAAACAAGCTAATCAGCAAAACACCTCGACAATTTGAATGGACCCAAGAATGCCAGATAGCATTTGATCGTTTAAAGCATTTATTAACACAAGTTCCTATCTTACAACCGCCGGACTGGGATCACCCATTTCATGTATTTGTTGATGCTTCAGATATAGCAATAGGAAGTGTGTTAATGCAACAAATTGATAAATGGTTTAGACCAGTGTAGTATGCAAGTCGAAGATTAGCCCTTGCTGAGAAGAATTACTCTGTAACAGAAAGAGAATGTCTTGGGCTAGTATATTCGATCAAGAAATTCAGACATTACTTGCTAGGCCGTAAATTCACATTTCATGTAGATCACGCTGCACTTGTCTATCTAGTTCGGCAACAACATCTAGGTGGTCGATTAGCGCGATGGGTCTTACTCTTGCAGGAATTTGACTATGAAGTCATTCACCGGCCAGGCAGTTCACATGCCTTAGCAGATTTCTTATCCCGCTTAGATTCCGGTGAAGCTCCGATGGGCATAGATGACACGACACCTGCGATTTATGTATCAGAACGAATTAATGAAGAATCTGCAGACCCACCTATCCCATTTTCGTATTATGATCAGATCTTGACCTTTCTCACTGATGGTTGCCTTCCATCTCAGACTTCTACGGCAGTACGCAGAAAAATTGCAGTCTTTAGCCATCGATTTCGGTTAATTGGTGGAGAATTATATTATGTAGATCACACCGAAATCCTACTTTGATGTATTCCACCGCATGAAGTTAACTCAGTTATCACTTTGGCTCACTCAATTCCTTCCGGTGGCCATTTTGCAGCAGAATTAACTCACCGGAAAATTCTGCAGAGTAGTCTCTGGTGGCCAACAATGAACAGAGATATCTCACAGTTTGTCAAACAATGTGATACTTGTCAAAGATCTGGTCAGCCTTTGCAACGTCATCTTTTTCCTCTGCAACCCATCTTACCATTGGAACCTTTCCAGAAGTGGGGTCTAGATTTTATCGGTCCAATTACACCTCCAATAGTCTCTAGTAACAACCGTTACATACTAACCTGTACAGACTATGCAACCAGATGGGCAGAAGTCTGGGCGTTACGGTCTGCTACAACAGTTACGGTAGCAAAGTGTCTACTAACCAATGTCTTTCCACGTTTTGGATTACCACTGGAAATTGTATCAGATCAAGGCACTCATTTTGTAAACAATTTAATGAAGGCACTTACACAGTCGTTCCAGGTCACACATAAATTTAGTTCTCCTTATTATCCTCGTGCCAATGGATTGGCCAAAAGTACAAACAAATCTCTGTTGAATATTCTTCGAAAATTGATCATAGAATCACCGGAAAGATGGGATCAACTGCTACCTGCAATATTATGGGCATACCGGACTACCTACAAGGTAACAACAGGATTGACACCTTTCAAATTAGCTTATGGCTTAGAAGCAATAGCACCAATGGAGATAGTTATACCAAGTTTACGAGTAGCCATTACCCAGAAACTACTACCGGAAGACTCACTATCATTTCGGTCGGACACTCTCAGAGAGTTAGATGAACATCGATGGCTCAGTTTCTTAACCATGCGTGAAGTCCAACTAAGACAGGCAAGGACGCATAATAGAAACCTGAAAACTCCAGTGTTTTCGGTAGGACAGCTTGTACTTTTTTATAATGCAAAGTCAAATAGATCCGCAGGCAAATTTAAATTACGGTGGTTCGGCCCTTACAAGATCGCAGAGCAAATCGGTCCAGCAACTTTTCGGTTGACTACGTTGACCGGAAATCCACTTCCAAAAGCAATCAACGACTCGAAGCTGCGGCCGTATCAAAGCGCTACTAGTCTGCATTAAATCATTTTGTGGGGAACCGCATTTTTTAGCTTTTGTTTTTTACTTTTCACTCTGTTCTTTCTTTTCTCTTTTTTATAGCCGTGTTTTGTCATAAGCCGCCCTCCTTACCAATTACTCAAGTATGCATGCCAAATTAAAAGCAATATCATTCTAGCACCGCACAATGATAACCATCACTTCCTACCCCCCCCCCCCCCCGTAATATCTGTACTTAAGCTCTTCGGTTGCGCCAAAAAAAACGCTATTGTGTTCTTGTGATTGTGCTTGTGTTTTCCGTGTTCTAT
Source organism: Ceratopteris richardii (assembly GCA_020310875.1). Classification (NCBI taxonomy): domain Eukaryota; kingdom Viridiplantae; phylum Streptophyta; class Polypodiopsida; order Polypodiales; family Pteridaceae; genus Ceratopteris; species Ceratopteris richardii. The sequence continues at coordinate 93,488,679 of CM035437.1, forward strand.
GTTCTGTGTATCCGTGTGCTGTATCCTGTGTATTCGTGTTCGCGTGCGCAATGGAAGCGTTGGCGAACTACACAGCTTTCTATGATGGTATCCCTACCGAGGTACGAGAATACCTGCACATCCGAGGGTTGGCCAACTTCGCTGAGCTGCCATGGCACTCAGTGGAAGCCCATCCCTTCTTCGCGCAAATCATCCCTGCCATCGCCCAATCCCCCATCACTGAACGACAATGGATCTTCCTCTCCCTACCTTCTAGAACCGTCATAACCTTCCAGGCCTTCGTCGAAGCCTTCCGCCTCACCCCACAAGGCCGCGAGAATGGCCCAAGTATCCCCGTAGCCCGCATGACTGAACTTTTCCCCCGCCATTCATTGAACAAATACGCCATTCTCTGCCGCCCCAAACCTGAAAGAACTGCATTATAGTTCTTAGTCGCAATCCTTAACCTCCAAAAACGCACCTACGGTATCTCCCGCCCGTTCTATTCCGCCATCGACCTTGCCGCACGAGAACCCGTTCATTTCGCCTCCTTTTTCTTTCACCGAATCCATAAGGAGTGTGTCGCCATAGTGAAACAAGTCAACAAAGGAACCACCCCTCGATCTAGACTTCCCCACATCCTTTCTTTCCTCTTCCCAACCATACTCGCCGCTCAACCACCACCACGAGGACCAGTCTTAAGGCACGAAGAGTCAGTTCAACTACTAGAAGATGAGGAAGAAGAAGATGAAGAAGAGCTCAATCAGTTGTTCCGCAGGAAACATATCAGAATTAGCTCCTCAGAAAGTGAAGCACAAGGCTCAGCCGACAAAGTTAACGATGACGATAAAGACGAAGAGAAGAACGAAGAAGAAACCTTCCATGATACAACAACTTCAATGCACAATGAATCATCGGTAGAGCAACAAGAACAACATGATCAAGCAGAAACAGAATCAATCTCGACCGAAAAAGAATTAGAGCAACAGGAAAATGAGCAGCAATCTCATCAAGATGCACTAGATAATCTATTGAAGGTAGTGGAATCCACAGAAGCAAACAATGCAGAAATGGAACAAACAAATAAGGTACAAACTACTGACTCTGCCCTCCCCAAAACACCGCCTGTTAACCCCATTTCCCAACCAGAACCACCCCGCAACCCCATCAAGCTCAGTCACCCCACCGGAACTACCGAAACCTCGACATCCTCCCTCAATTATTCACCACCTAATTCACAACAACTTCTCACCAAAACCTCGTCGCAACCTCGCCCTCCTCTGCCACCCCACCCCATTCTAGTCTTTTCGGAATTAGAATCCATGGGTCGCTTTTTGATTCATCTATCCCAACAATTACCGCAACAATTGAAACAAGTCTTAGATAATGCACGAGAGGAATTCCAACAGAAATTGGAAATAATGGAGGCGGATATCACCCCTCTTCAGGAAGAATTACAAGCAGCAAGAGCGGAAAATCATGCACTACATGAGCAGATCAAGCAACTACAGGCTACACTCCAAATACAAGAAGAGAGCTCAAGCCAGAGAGATAAGGCACTGGCTACAAAAGAAGAAATGCTGATAGCTGCCGACGCGGAAATAATACAGTTAAAGCAAACAATCAAAGATACCGAAGACACAAGAATCGCACTAGGAAACTTACTCGAAGAAACAAGACTTCAGCTGAAGGATGCAGTACAGAAGTACCAAGAGCAGCAGAAAGAAGCAAAACAAACAGAAGATCAATTACAGAGAACACAAGAATCCCTTGATGAAGTCAACAATATGCTTAAACATCAATTACTTAGAGAATCCAAATATCAGAAGGACTTAGCAAATGCCCGCAGAGAACGAGATGCTTACTACAAAACCATAGAGTTCCAGAACCAACAGTTTGGAAGAATGGATATTCAATTACGCAACCAAAAAGACCAAATCAGTGAAATGCAGAAGCAAGTAAGTGAAATGAAGACAGCCAGAGATGCGGCACTATCCAACAACTTCTACCTACAGGAGGCCTTTTTGCAAACACAGGCCGAAACTTTGCTCACCGAAGCCATCGCACTTAGTTTCGTTAGAGTAGATGCGCAAATTTTAGAACCCGATACCCTTAAACAATTATTAGAAACCCTTAAGAAAAAAATAGCCCGGACATTTAGATTAGCCAGGAATATGTATTTAGAAGGTATCATAGATGAACAGTAGTTTTGTAATCAAAAACCACTTGCGGGTTCGAGTCCACCGTGCGTGCCAGTGTTAGTCGGCCGCCGAGTGAGACGAATGTAATGACTGCCGGATGTAACGGAGTTCCTTGAATTACGCGCGAAAAGTTAGTACGCGTATCTTGTAAAGGTTATATAAAGAAATGTAAGGAGAATGGTCGAGAGAGACATTTTTTCTGGAATTGCCAGATTGTTCGCCTTGATATTTGTTAGAATATTGTTACAGTGCTGTGAAGTTCTAAGTATTGTTAGTGTTGATTTCTGTTCTGTCTGCATCATCTGCTCATATTGAAGTTCACTATAATGACTGTTAAGTGACGGATTGTGTGTCTGAGTACTGTTCCATATAGTATTATTGTATGCTCTTCAGTCGTTGACAATACCCTAAGTCAGTCTGAGTAGTTATGTTACTGCGTGATTTGATTTGACAACTTAATACACTGTTGAGTATGTTCTATTTGTTTTACTGAACTTGTGCATTCGGTGATGAGGACGGACTAGTGCTTCCGGTAAACGTGAACTTTTAGTTGAGATCACTATAACGCGTTGTGACAAACGAATCTATCGATTAAATTATTGTCTCTGGTTGATTACTACTGTGGAATTTGTATCCCAGATTACTGCTCTGTTCCAATAGCAGATTAGTCTGGAAAGTTCGGTATGCAGAAATATAGAAATCAAATATTGTTAGTTACTGCTAGTAACTGAGCTAAGACGCGTGTCCATGTTTTGATGTTGTGTTGAATAATTGGGAAAAGAGTATAGGGCCTCTGTCTAACAGACCCCTACCACTCCCAAGAGCCCACGCTGGTCTGGTAACACTTTTTGGTAATGATACGGAAAGTTTAATACAGTTTATGGTAAAGTACTATTTTATGTTTAACATTTGTTCGGTAACGATTTCGGCTGGTCAGCGTTACTATTTCTGTAACACGTTAACACTTTTACATTTAACAATTATCAACTCATCAAAGAGAAGGTACTAGCAAAAGAAGTGGACATCAAGTACATCAACACAGAGAATCAACTAGCAGATATCATGATCAACTTTATGGATGCAAGCAGGTTGGAGAAGTTCAAAATCAACCTCAACTTGAAGGAAATCAATGGAGACTAACACTTTGAGCTTGAGGGGGAGTGTTAGAATTTTAGCAATCTCAAGTGTGGGAACCCATGATAAATTGAAGTGCCACATTACTCAAACTTTTTTCGTAGGATGTACAAACATTTTTCCACGAGTTTTTTCAGCTCATTACTCAACTAATTGATAGAGAAAAGTCAGGATCATTTGGAGGGCATTTTTGAATTCAAATTTACAACTACCTTTTTGAGCATTATATAAGCAAACAAATGGATCAAAGTTTTGGCCATCCTCCTCTACCAATTGAGCACTTGTAAGCTTTCATTAGGAGTTTTTACTCTAGGTGTAAGCTAGCTCCTAGCTAAGCAAGCCCCTTGCTTGCTGGAATTTTCTCATAGGAAGTGATTTTTGATCACCCATATCTCTTTGTGTAGTAGTCCAATTCATTTGCAAGATAGCTCATTTTGTTCCTATGATTGTAAGATTTCTTTTCAATATAATTTTACTATTATGTTTTCATTAATTTTGAGTACTTTGAGCTTGAAATCGCTCTGGTTTGATCTTTGCATATTCCCAAATCTATGTGTGTTGCAAGGTACACATAGGTGCAATCTACCTGTTTGTACAATTTTTGGTCTATCTTGCGAAGGGAGGTTGATACCTATAACATTCTTCAAATTGAGTGATCTATATATTGTTGGAAAGCTTATACTGCCCATTTGCACTTTGCAAAATTTTATAGGCTTAGTATTAAGGTCTAGAGAGCAATTCAATTTTTGGTGGACCCTGGTAGTGAACTTTTTGGTCGTAGGAAGGGCCCATCATTCTTCTATTGCAACGAGGAGTAGATATACTCCATCAAAATTTGAGTTAAGCCTTGGTTCATACACACTTGAGCTTGTACATTTCGAACACTCCCCCCAAGCTCAAGTGTTAGTCTCCATTGATCTCCTTCCTGTTGAGGTTGGTCTTGAACTTCTTTAACTTGCTTGCATCCATGAATTTGATCATGATATCTGCTAATTTCTCATTTTTGTTTATGTGATTAATGTCCATTCCGTTTGGTAGTACCTTCTCTCTAATGAACTTATAATGTATCTCAATGTTCTTGCTTCTTGCATGAAACATAGGGTTTCTTCCTAGATGATTGCTTGATATGTTATCTACAAATAGAGTGAAATCTTTGCACTCCACATCCAAATCTTTGAAGAGCTTCTTGAGCCATATGATCTCACATGTAGCAAACGATAAGGCTCTATGCTCAAACTCAATAAATGATAATGCAACTGTAGGTTTCTTCTTGGACATCCATGAGATGACTCTTCGACCTAGCATGAAGACATAGCCAAATGTGCTCTTTTTTTCCTCCTTTGAACAAGCCCAATTAGCATCACTAAAGCCTTGAGGTTGTAATCTGTCTCCATAAGGGTAGTACAACCCTTGGTTGATAGTGTGCTTGATGTACCTAACCACTCTCTTGGTTGCTTTCATATGAACATCAGTAGTTGAATTCAAAACTTTGAGACACAAGTCAGGTCATGTGATGGTAGCATAAATAAGGCTTCCAATTATTCTTCTATATGCTGAAATATCTTCAAAAACCTAGCCTTCAACTGCACATAACTTAGTGTTTGGATCCGAAGGTTGTGTGAGTGGCTTACATACACTCATACCATAATTATAAAGTACATCTAGCAAGTATTTCCTTTGAGCTAGGTAAATAACTTCAAGTCCAGGAAATTATTTGAGCACTCAAAGATATAAGGTCTTTATTTCATTCCCAATCTTAACCTCTATACATTTGATACTTGGATCATCACTTCCTATTATAATCAAGTCATCCACATATATGCATATGTAGACAACTAGTTCTTCTTCCCTCTTGAGGTATAGAGAGGGATCTACATTACTTCCCTTGTATCCACAACTGCAAAAGTACTCCACAAACCATTGATTCCATGCTCTAGGAGCTTACTTTAAACCATACAATGCTTTTCTAAGTTGACAAGCAAAATTGGAATACTTAGGTTTTTCAAACCCTAATGTTTTACTCATGTAGATTGTCTCCTGCAAATCACCATTAAAAAAAGTGGTCTTTACATTCATTTGATATATTGGCCACCTCCTAGATGTGGAAAACCTAATGATTGCCCTAATTGTGGTCATCTTTGCAACTCGGCTTAATGTTTCTTCATAGTCAATCCCATAGGATTGATCAAATCCATTTTCCACAAGCTTTGCTTTGTACCTAGCAATTGAACCATAAGAATTTCTCTCCACTTTGTAGTCCCACTTGTTGCCAACTACCTTCATCCCTTCTTGTCTTCCATAGCTTATGTGGGATTTCAACTCATGACCTTCTAGCTGGGAGTATGATGGGCAAACCACTTGCCGCAAAAGCCATTGTTGAAGATTACTTCCTAATCCTCGCTCTTAGGGTGTGATTCAACCATCTCTAGCCCATCATTTCTTGAGTCTAACACTCTCTTGCCCTTCTAGAGATCACTTTCCCTCCTATCGATTGTAGAAGAGATATATGGTCTCTGTTTTACATGCAGATCTTATATTTCAGGAATCATGAAGTGCATATATATTAGAGATATAGGATCTTAGATTTATATGCACTGCCTATATTCAATAAAATGTGTGCATAGATTCCTATGCATTAAATATATATTGTCTATATTGTCTTGCATTTATATGCAATGAGAACTTGATGAGACATAAAGTTCTATGGGAAACATTACTCTCTGCTTGTGGGATTCGTAGTGATTCTCCGAACTTTATGAGTACCATGAAAAAGAAACTTGAAGCTCTATCAAGCAAGTTATGTCAACCATAGAGAGAGATTTGATGTATGTTCCTGAAGTATGATGGAATGCAGTTATGGCATATCTATAACTTATGAGGTGTTGATATAATGCCCCTTGTGGTAACTAAATGTATTGCCTATGTGGAGTATGTATGAGGGATGAGGAGATAAGCTTGTAGTTGTGTATAGCCAAGGAATTAAGAGTACAGTGATCATTTTGAGGTGTGAAAAACAAGATCCATATACCTTCGGTTATTAGCTCACCACTCTTTTGCATGTGAAACATGATTTTTAACATGGTATTAGAGCCAACCTTGGTTGCCTACAAGCTTATGTAAAGCTATAGAGCCTAGTGGAGGTTTCTCAAAACCCATTAGAGCTTGAAGAGCTCAAGGTTAGGTCTATATTGAGATACTCTAGTAAGTGGAGCTAACCATTTGAGCTATTGTTTGAAGTAATCTACAGCTTCATTGCAAGCAATCAAAGGTTCAAAGCAAAGAATATCCATCAAGAATGTTGGTGCAAGTCAACCACCAATTGATGTTTTGAATGAAGGATTGAAGTCAAAGATTGAAGAAAAGATTAGCCTATGAAGATTGAAGATAAAGCATGTTTAGGAAATGAAGACTTGTATACATATGTACATTAATTTATAGTTAGCTCACTTATACCTTTTGTATGGTCATGAGCTTGTACATATATGCCTATATATACAAGTAAAAATGTTAGGAAAAATATGAGAGAGCATGAGATGTGAAGAATTAGAAGTCACTAGGCACTTTAGAAGTGAAGAAGATCTCTCTCTCATCCAGATGTAAAATTTTTCAGAGAAGAAGAAATATAGCACCCGATCTTTTACTGAGTACTCTTTTTGTGTTTAATCTTTTATGAAATGTTTTTGTACAAGTCTAAGTCTATAGTTGATTGACCTCTTTACAAGTTTTCAGATCCTAATCGTGATCAGGTTGAGAGAATTGAGAGTAGGAACATTGACATGTGTAAATGTGCAGAAGTGGAGTTGAAACAGGTGCAAAATTCGATGCTAATGTTTTGGTGAGTTCTCCTTCCACAGTGTAAAGTTTTGAGCAAGCAAGCACTCATTCTTTAATTTGGAAGGTAAGATATCTATGGATAAAATTATTTGATTTGATAGGTTGTATTTTGAGAGAACCATGATTTAGAAGTTACAAGTATCAAAGTCGACTATATTGGAGAACAATTTTAGACATAGGTGAACTATTTGAATCGTTTCTCAGGTTCTACTGAGTCTTTTGAGATGATTTAACTTGGAGAAAGTGCAGCAACATTGGCCAACACCTCATACAAAGTTTCATTGAAACCTTTACACATTTGGTTAGGAAATCTGTGAGTTAAGTGCAACAGACTTTTCTGAGAAATGACTTTCTTCACAGTTAGTGGAAATTTTGATAGTTGGTAATGGTCTTCCAAAATTGATCAATGTTTTGAGTTATTCTTGATATAGAAGTGTTCTAACATCAAGGATATCTTTTCTTTTGGAGATTAACACTCTCCATCAGTGGTATTAGAGCTGGAATCATCAAAATTGAAGAAAGGAGGACCCCGACTGCTATAGTCATACAAAAATCAACATTTGAAGGTTCAGAAGGTGAAAGTTTGAAGTGAAAGCTTGAGAAGGAGGGTTGAAGCTATCTAGAAGGTCAAAAGGAACTTCATTTGAAGTAAAGGTACACTTATTCCTCATAAAGGCTGAATAATTTATTACACAGGTCAAGAAAGGATGGAAGATTCTCTTTAGATAGAGAAATTGGATAGAGAAAACTATCGAGCATGGTCAATGAGGATGGAAGCTCATCTCATGAGCAAAGATTTTATAGGTTACATTACAGGAAAAGAAGAAAAACTACAATTCAAAGATCCTAGTGTTCCAACTAGGTATGAACTTTCAGATTTGAAGACTTGGATGAAGAAGGATGCTCAAGCCAGGAGCATTATCTACATGGGAATCAATGACTACTTGCTACCTCATATTAGAGGTATTGAGGAGGATAAATTGGTAAGGCAAATCCTCACAGGTTTGAGAGGACATGAGAAATGGAAGCCATTCATTTTATCAACTGAATTGTCACTAGATTATTTCACTCCTGATTTAAATCAGTTGCTAGGGCACATGCTAACATTTGAGCAGGATGTCAAAGGTGATGGTGATAAGAGTTCATGTCAAGCAATGCATTCAAAGGATTAGAATAAGAATAGCAAAGGTAAACAACAAGCAAATGAAGATGAAGGTACAACCAGCCAAGCCAACTTCTTAAGAGGAAGAGGAGGTGGAAAAGGTAGAGGAAGAGGCAGAAGTAATTAAGATGGAGTCAAAGCTTGCTGGATTTGTGGTAAGACAAATCACTTAGCTCATGATTGTTGGCATAATAATTAGAATAATGTAGGATATAGTCAAAACTTTAATTCAAGAGGAAGAGGTGGTAGAAATCAAAGAGGTAATTTTAGAGGTAGAGGTAGTAGAGGTTACTTTGGAAGAAATGCAGGTAGAGGATTCCAAAGTCAGTCCTACAATAATACCTACTACAATTATGCTTCAGATCAGAAGGAGGATTCAACCTTGATTATGAATGCAACTTGTGAAAGAGAAAGTGAAGACCAAAGAGTCTTCTACATTGACTCAGGGTGTAGCAATCACATGAGTGGTAATATAGCTTTGATGACAGATTTGGAGAATAAGGTAACTAATCATGTAGTTCAAATAGGTGATAATACAAAGCACAATGTGAAGTCAATTGGATCAGTGAATGCCAAGGATGGAAGTACTCTCTTGAGTAAGGTCTTGTATGTTCCTACAATTCCAAAGAATCTGATAAGTGTAGGGCAAATTGTTGAAAAAGTTTATGAAGTAAGGTTCACTAATGATGGAGTGTTTGTGGAAGACCCTAGTAATGGGTATAAAAAAATTGTTTCAGGAAAGAAAGAAGGAAGACTCTTCAAATTGAAGATTCAAGGTAATGTTGGCCATGTCTTGTTCACTTATGGAGGACATAAGATCTCTGAGTTAGATCTTTGGCATAAAAGGCTTAGACATTTCAATGAAAGAGGTATTAAGGATATGATTAACAATGGTTCAGTTCTTGGATTGCCTAATGTTGTAGGTCAACATATGACATATAGATGTGAGGTATGTCAATTAGGTAAGGCTCATAATTAATCATATTCTAAGCATGGTTTCATGTATTCAGAGAAGCTTGAGTTAGTACGCACAGATGTGTGGGGACCATCAAAGGATTTCAGTATTAATGGTTCAAGATATTATGTGATGTATGTTGATGATGCTACCAGGTGGATCACTATCTATGTGATCAAAGATAAGTCAGCGGTATTTAATACATTCAAGCATTATCATGTGTATGCAGAAAGAATTACAAGTAAAAATGTCTTGAACACTTTTGACTTATCCTTGATTACATATAAAGTAATCCATCTGGTTGCATCATCAACAAACAACACATAATATCTGGATCCATTTATGCTATAGTCCCTTGAAGGACCCCACACATCTGTATGAACTAAATCAAGCATATTTGAATACTTGTACCCTGATTTATTGTATGAACTTTTGTGTGCTTTACCTAATTGACAAGCTTCACACTTGTACACCATGTGTTGACCTTCAACATTTGGCAATCCAAGCACCACATCATTCTTTGACATTTCCTTTATGACTCTCTCATTGAAATGACCTAGCCTTTTATGCCATAGATCTAACGCAGACATCTTTTGACTTCCATAAGTAAATAATGCATAATTAAATAATGCATGTCCCACATTACCTTAGACCTTGAGAGTAAAAAACCTTCCTTCCTTTTTACCTGCAATGATATTTCTATATCGCGGACTTGGACCTTGCACATAAACACCATCATTTGTGACTCTGACTTCATACCCCTTTTCCACAATTTTTCCTACACTTATCAAGTTTTTAGGAATAGTAGGACCATAAAGTACCTTGCTCAAGGGTGTGCTTCCACTCTTTCTCTTCACTGATCCAATGCTCTCCACTTTATGCTTGGTGTTATCTCCTGTTTGAACTGTATGTCCATTCACCTTTGCTTCCATATCAATCATCAATGATATATTTCAACTTAGATGATTGCTACATCCTAAGTCATATATAGAACACCGTTTGATCTTCTCCTACTACTTCATGAGTTGCATTCAGGATGAGAGTCATGTCATCTTTTTGATCTCATGCATAATTATAATAATTGTTGTCATAGGACTGAGATAGAAAACTTCTTCCACCTCCTCTAGCATATGATGTCCTACCATGTGTTCCTCTGAAATTGCCTCTTTGATTTTTGCCTCCTCTGATGGAGAGTGTTAATCTCCAAAAGAACAAGCTACTCTTGTAGTTAGAGCACCTCTATAACAAGAGTAACTCAAACCTTCACCAATTTTAGAGGATCAATGATCAATTATAAAGATTTTGAAAAATCTGTGAAGGAGATGACTACACAGAACGTTTGCTGCACATATCTCTCTTATTAACTTACCAATTGCGTAACGTTTTTTATGAAACTTTGCACAAGGTGTTGCCTACAATTTGCGCACCTTCTCCAAGTTGAATCACTCCAAAAGATTCAGTAGATCTTGAGAGATGATCTCAACAAGTTACCTATGTCTAAAACTGCTCTTTTGAAAAGTCGATTCAGACACCTCTAACTTTTAACATTTGGTTCTCTCAATCTAGAACCCCTTTATGCAAATGCTTTTAGCCATAGATGGCTTATCTTCTAACTTAAATTTTGACTCCTTACGCATGCAAAAATGTAACATGTGCACTGAGAAATGATCAAATCATTGACAATCGAGATTGCACCTGTTTCAGGAAACAGTGAACACTTCTTCACATATGAATGTTCCTACTCATAATTCTCATAGCCTGTTTAAAATTAGGCTCTCAAACTTTAACCATAGACTCATTAAATATGCACTTAGAGATCTACAAAAGGATTCTTGAAATGATCAAGCACAGAAGGAGAATGCACAGAAAGATCGGGTGCAACATTTTTCATTTCTGAGAAATTCTTACATCTGAGTAAAGAGAGAGATTCTACTCACTTCTAAAAGTCTAATGACATCTAATTCTCCTCAAATCTTGTTCTCACATAATCTCTCTACTTTGCCCCGACATTTTCTTTGTATGTATAGGCAAATTTTTACAATCTCATGACCATACAAAAGTATATGATGAACTGACTCTAAAATAATATACATATGTATACACATCTTTATCTCTTGGATATGCATTTCCTTCATGCTTCATGATTTGGTCTTTTCTTCAGTCCTTGACTTCAATTCTTCATTAAAACTTCAATTGTTCATTGCCTTGCACCAACAGCTCCCCCTCAATCATCAATTGAGGTTTTATCTATCTTCCTTATGCCTGCCATGTCTTTGAATCTCTGTAGCTTTGGTCCATCCAAGCTTTTGGTTAGCATATCAGCTATCTGATCTTTTGTTGAATTATGTATTACTTCAATCTCTTTATCCATCACCTTCTCTCTTAGAAAGTGATACTGAATCTCAAGGTGTTTAGTCCTGGCATGAAACACAGGGTTAGCGGCTAAATACAATGAACTCATGTTATCTCCATGAATAGTGGGTGTACTCTGAATGATGTCAAAACTCTTCATCAGAGTCTTAAGCCATATCACTTCCTTTGCAGATTCAACCATACCTTTGTACTCTGCTTCTGTAGATGACAAAGCAACTGTGTGTTGCTTCTTTGAACACCAAGAAATTAACTTATCTCCCACATAACAAGTATCCATAAGTTGATCTCCTATCATCACGATTACCTACCCAATCTGCATCACTGTATATCTTTATGTTTGTATCTGATGTAAAACCATAATACAACCCTCTTTGAGTGTACCCTTAATGTACCTCAACTCTCTTTGTCCTGCAATCCAATGTTCTTTCCTAGGACAACACATGAATTGAGACAAAACTCCAACTGCATATGACAAGTCAGGTCTAGTTAAAGTAGCATAAATCAAACTACCAACCAAACTTTGATATAACTTCATATCTTTGAACTCTTCTCCTCCATATCTGCTTAACTTGTGATTCACTTCCATTGGAGTAGGTGCTACCCTGCAATCATCCATTTTAAACTTGATCAACAAGTTCTTCAAATACCTTGCTTGAGTTACATACACCCCATGTTAAGTGTATGAGATCTCCATGCCCAAAAAATATGACAAGTCTCCCAAATCACTGATCTTAAATTCTTTCTCCATTTGCTTCTTTAGGCTTTGAATGCCTTTCTCATCTGTACCTATAAGAATTCTATCATCAACATATATGCACATGTATATGAACCCATCATCACTTGCTTTGACAAGCAAGCTACTATGTGCTTTAGATACTTGGAATCCAAGTTCTTTCAAGAACTTTACAAGTCTATAGTTCCATACCCTTGGGGCCTGCTTCAAACCATACAAAGCTCTCTTGAGCTTACATACATGATCTGGATATCTTTCATCTCTCAATCCTTGGGGTTGCTCCATGAAAACATCATCTGAAATATAACCATTTAAAAGAGCATTCTTCACATCTAATTGACATAATTTCCAACCTTCACATGCAGCAATGGCTATGAGTGTCATGATGGTTGTCATCTTTGGTAGAGGACTATAGGTCTCATCATAATCTATACCATAAGTCTGAGCAAAACCCTTCACAACAAGTCTAGCTTTATATCTAGACACACTTCCATCTGCATATCTCTTTATCTTGTAGACCCACTTGCATCCAATGATCTTCTGGCTATTTGGTTTAGGAACCAAATCCCAAGTCTGATTCTCTATCAATGCATCATATTCTTCCTATATAGCTTTCTCCCAATTTTCCTTACCTTTTGCCTCTTCATATGTAGAAGGGTCTTCATCTGCCTTTATCATATAAGCATAATCTTTGGTAGCCAAAAAAGAAGTGTCATAGCTATACCTTGTAGGTTGCCATTTGTGTCTTGTTGATCTTCTGAGTTCTCAACTTCTTGAAGTTTCTAGTTCATCACACTATGGATCAAACCTTGGAACTTCTTCAACTTCAACCTGCACTTCATTGTTCTCCTCTTCATCAAATATTTGAACCTTTGATTTACCTTTGTTTTGATTCATAACCTCTTCATCACTTGCATTAATATTGATTGTACCTGCATACCAAAGTACCTTGCTCATCAAATGTAACATCCTTTGATACAAGGAATTGTTTCGTGGAAGGACTCCACAACCTATATCCCATCTGCTTATCATCATATCCAATAAACACATATTTTTCAGCTTTAGGCTCCAATTTATGCCTTAATTGGGATGGCACATATGCATATGCCAAACATCCAAATACTTTGCAATGATCTAGAGTAGGTCTCTTACCCCACCATGCCTCATATGGTGGCATACCCTTCAAAGCTTTACATGGTAACCTATTAACCAAATAAGTAGCTCTATTTACAACCTCACCCCACAAATAATTAGGGCAATTTTTCTCCTTCATCATGGATCTTGCAAGCTCAACAAGAGTTCTATTTCTCCTTTTTGCTACACCATTTTATTGAGGAGAGTACCTGCAAGTAATTTCCCTTTTTATACCTGCATTCCACAAGTAATCACTGAACTCATTAGAGAAATACTCTCCCCCTCCATCTGACCTTAGTCTCTTCAATTTATGACCTATAATTCTCTCTGCATACACATTATAATGTTTGAATGTATTGAATACCTCTGACTTATCTTTGATCACATAGATAGTGATCCATCTGGTAGCATCATCAACATAAATCACATAATACCTTGAACCATTGATACTAAAATCCTTTGATGGTCCCCACACATCTGTGTGTACCAATTCAAGCTTCTCTGAATACATAAAACCATGCTTGGAATAAGATTGCTTATGAGCCTTACCTAATTGACATGCCTTACATCTGTATGTCATATGTTGACCTGCAACATTAGGCAATCCAAGCACTGAACCATTGTTAATCATATCTTTGATACCTCTTTCATTAAAATGTCCAAGCCTTTTGTTCCAAAGATCTAACTCAGAGATCTTATGTCCTCCATACGTGAACAAGGCATGACCAACATTACCTTGGATCTTCAATGTGAACAATCTTCCTTCTTTCTTCCCTGAAACAATCTGTTTATACCCATTGCTAGGGTCTTCCACAAACACTCCTTCATTAGTGAATCTAACTTCATAACCTTTTTCAACAATTTGTCCTACACTTATCAGATTCTTAGGAATTGTAGGAACATACAAGACCTTACTCAAGAGGGTGCTACCATCCTTGGCCTTCAGTGATCCAATTGACTTCACATTGTGCTTTATATGTCAACTGTTTGAACTACATGATTAGTTACCTTATTCTCCAAATCAGTCATCAAAGCTATGTTACCACTCAGGTGATTGCTACACCCTGAGTCAATGTAGAAGACTCTTTGGTCTTCACTTTGCCTTTCACAAGTTGCATTCATTATCAATGTTGAATCCTCCTTCTGATCTGAAGCATTTACCTTATTCTCCAAATCAGTCATCAAAGCTATGTTACCACTCAGGTGATTGCTACACCCTGAGTCAATGTAGAAGACTCTTTGGTCTTCACTTTGCCTTTCACAAGTTGCATTCATTATCAATGTTGAATCCTCCTTCTGATCTGAAGCATAATTGTAGTAGGTATTGTTGTATTGTTGACTTTGGAATCCTCTAACTGCATTTCTTCCAAAGTAACCTCTACCTCTAAAATAACCTCTTTGATTCCTGCCATCTCTTCCTCTTGAATTAAAGTTCTGATTATATCCACCATTACTCTGAGTATTTTGCCAACAATCATTAGCTAAGTGATTTGTCTTACAACAAATCCAGCAAGCTTTGACTCCATCTTTATAACTCCTGCCTCTTTGTTGGTGCAGGGCAATCAACAATTGAAGGTTTGGATGAAGAATTGAAGTCAAGGACTGAAGAAAAGACCAAGTCATGAAGCATGAAGGAAGTGCATATCCATGAAATAAAGATGTGTATACATATGTACATTATTTTAGAGTCAGATCATTACATACTTTTGTATGGTCATGAGTTTGTAGAAATTTGCCTATATATACAAAGAAAATGTCGAGGCAAAGTAGAGAGATTATGTGAGAACAAGAATTGATAATAATTAGATGTCATTAGACTTTTAGAAGTGATTAGAATCTCTCTCATTGTTCAGATGTAAGAATTTCTCAGAAATGAAAATATTGCACCCGATCTTTCTATGTATTCTCCTTCTCTGCTTGATCATTTCAAGAATCCTTTTGTAGATGTCTAAATCCATAGTTAATAAGTCTATGGTTAAAGTTTGAGAGCCTAATTATAAATAGACTGTGAGAATTATGAGTAGGAACATTCATATGTGAAGAAGTGTTCACTGGTTCCTGAAATAGGCGCAAAATTTGATGCTAATGTTTTGGTCAGTTCTCCTTCCACAGTGTAAAGTTTTGAGCAAGCAAGCACTCAATCTTTATGTTAGAAGGTAAGCTACTTGTGGCTAAAAGCATTTGCATAAATGGGTTCTAGATTGACAGAACCAAGTGTTAAAAGTTATAGGTGTCTAAATCGACTTCTCAGAAGAATAGTTTTAGACATAGGTGACTTGTTAAGTTCATTTCTCAAGATCTACTAAATTGTTTCAAGTGATTTAACTTGGAGGAGGTGCGCAAACTATAGACCACACCTTGTGCAAAGTTTTATAAAAAACGTTAGACATTTGATAAGTCAATGACAGAATTATGTGCAGCAGACTTTATGTGTAATCACCTTCTTCACAGTTTGATCAAAATTTTGACAATTGATCATTGATCCTTTAAATTGGTGAATGATTTGAGTTAATCTTGATATAGAGGTGCTCTAACTTCAACAGTAGCTTATTCTTTTGGAGATTAACACTCTCCATCAGTGGTATTAGAGCAGGAAGTATCAAAATTGAAGGAAGGAGGATCCCCACTGTTGCAACTGCAAAGAATTCAACATCTGAAGGTTCAGAAGGTGAAAGCTTAAGAGCAAAGCTTGAGGAGAAGGCCATATGACATCAAGGAAGACAGAAGGAGTATCATTCGAAGTAAAGGTACATATATTACTCATAAAGTTTGAAGAATTCAATACACAGGTGAAGAAAAGATGGGAGATTCTCTTCAAATAGAGAAGTTGGATAGAGAGAACTACCCAGCATGGTCAATGAGGATGGAAGCTCATCTTATGAGCAAAGACTTTATAAGTTACATCACAGGTGAAGAAGAAAAGCCTCAGTTCAGAGATCCTAGTGTTCCAACTAGGGAGGAATTATCAGATTTGAAGAATTGGATGAAGAAAGATGCTCAAGCTAGGAGCATTATCTATATGGCACTCAATGAATACTTACTACCTCACATTAGAGGTCTTGAAAGTGCAAGTGATATATGGAATGCTTTGGAGGAGCATTTTCAAAACACCACAAAGTCTAGGAAGGCATCCTTGTGGGCAGAATTTACCACATTCAAGAAGAAGGCCTCTCAATCCATCTCAGATTATATAACCACAATGAAGGACATTGCAGATGCATTAGGAGCAGTTGATGAAGACATTGAGGAGGATAAATTGGTAAGGCAAATCCTCACAAGTTTGAGAGGTGATGAAAAATGGAAGCCATTCATTTTGTCTACTGAATTATCACTTGATCATTTTACTCCTGACTTAAATCAGTTGCTAGGACATATGTTAACCTTTGAGCAGGATGTCAAAGGTGAAAGTGATAAGAGTACATGTCATGCAATGTATTCAAAGGATAAGAGGAAGAATATCAAAGGAAAGCAACAAGCAAATGAGGATTAAGGTACAACTAGCCAAGCTAACTTCCTAAGAGGAAGAGGAGGTGGTAAAGGTAGAGGAAGAGGCAAGTAATAAAGATGGAGTCAAAGCTTGTTGGATTTGTGGTAAGACAAATCACTTAGCTAATGAATGTTGGCATAATACTCAGAGTAATGGTGCATATAATCAGAATTTTAATTCAAGAGGAAGAGATGGCAGAAATCAAAGAGGTAATTTCAGAGGTAGAGGTTGTTGATATATTTAGGTAGTGATGTGTGTGAACACTCTAGGACTGCCGGGGCACTTTTTTCCCTCTTTAGGAGGTTTTTTTCCCGCGGCTTGTATATACGCCTATTGCCCTAATGGGCTACTTATCTTTGTACATTCTCTAGTAATACATTCAATATTGTGTGTTTGTGCTCCAAGCTTCTTCTACTTCCTTGTGCTGTTCGCGTGCTTCCGCAGACGTCTATCTCCAACAATTGGTATCAGAGCAGGTCGTCGCTTCTTCTAGGGCGCCGTCGACACTCCTTCGTTTGCAGTCTCAGATTCGCACGAAATTTGGTGAGCATACTCAGGGTGTTTCCGAGATCAAAACAGCTTTGCTATGTGGTACCAAAATCGCGATCTGAGCTCGTTTCGGCCTCCGAACGCACTATCGCAGCGCTTGTGCAGGCTATTTCGTCCTTTTGTGCCAAAGGTATATACCAGCTTCTGTTCGCCAGTTTAAGCGTCTCGAAGTTTGCTACAGGTCTAGCAGAACTCGTCTGGGCAGTTCCGTTCAACTTTTTGAGATACAGTCAATTTTCTGCATCAAGGTATTTTAGTCACCGGCCATGGCTGAAAGCAGTGATGTATTCCGTATGTTGGCTGTTGAGGATAAGTTGGATGGTACCAACTACCCATTATGGGCTTATATGATGCGACATGTACTGGTTGCAAAAGGACTGTGGAACATTGTGTAGGGTGTTGAAAGACGTCCTGTTACACCTGCGACTACAGGTACTACAAATACAGGTGCTGGAGGTACTGGAGCTGATGAAGATGGTGTCGAAGATGATATTCTGCAGATTCCTGTTCGTGCTGCTGTTTCTGTTGCACCTACTGCAGAGCAGATTCGTTGGGATGGCAGAGATGCCCAGGCACATGCATTGATAGCTTTGTCTGTCAAACGTGCCGTTATTCCTCACATTCGCTCTTGCAGAACAGCAAAGGATGCTTGGGATACACTTACCACTTTGTACTAGGCTAGGAATGAGGCTCGTGTTGCTTACCTCCGAAAACAGTTGGAGAGTGAGCACATGAATGAAGGTGATTCTATGGACAGTTTTCTTACAAAGATCAAAGACCTGAAGGAACAATTGATTTCTGCTGATGAGGTTATACCAGATAGCTCACTTGTGCAGACCGTTCTGAATGGTCTTCCTGATTCATATCAGAGTTTTGCCTCTACTCTTCGGTTGATGATGAAAGGCAATCCGAATGCCTTGTCATTTGAAGAATTAGTCTCTGTTCTGTTGCAAGAAGATCAATCCAGGCAGAACAGGTCCATTATGCGTGTTGCAGATCAAGCTTTCCTGGCTAGTCAAAAGGGCAAAGGAAAATGGAGCTCTTCTACTAGTAAGCAAAAATCTACAAATGCTGCACAATCGAAGAACCAGGATAAAGATGAAAAGAAATCAGAAAAGCAGAAATTGTTTTGCAAGTACTGTAAAGGAAATGATCATATTATAAAGAACTGTCCAAAACTGGCTGCTAAAGAGGCAAAGAAGAAAGAGGCTGGAATGGTTGTTGCAGAGGCCTCTACACCAAAAACAGAGTCTACAAATCTTGTGCAGGAAGAAGAATGGGCGTTTACTACTGTCTGCAGTTTTGACCCATCTTCTCATGATCAGTGCATGTCTGCAGTAGACTCAGATGTTTGCCAGTACTTTGACAGTGGGGCGACCAAACATATTACCTCACAGCGCAGTTTCTTCTCTTCACTCGAGCCTGCCCCTACAGGGAATACTGTCACATGCGCCAATAACTCCTCTTATCCTGTTATGGGAGTTGGTAAGATCATTCTGACTACTGCTGATGGTAGTTCTTTCACTTTGTCAGATGCTTTATTTGTGCCAGGGATCAAAAAGAATCTGTTATCAGTTTCTACATCAGCCAAGATTGGCTTGGTTGTGAAATTTGTTGATGACAGGTGTACAGTCCATGATCTCTCAAATGGCGATGTGATTATTGCTTCTGGCATCTTATGTCATGGGCTGTATAAGCTCATAGACTATGAAAGATCTGTGAATGATTCGGCATGTGCAGTTCATGATTCTCAGGCTATGTCAGATGCAAAGCTTTGGCATGCACGCTTTGGTCATCTGAATTTTGCTAGTTTGTTATGCCTGCAGAAATCTGAAATGGTGTCCTCTTTGCCCAAACTTGAGGCACCTGGAAAACATGTTTGTGAAGGCTGTATTTTGGGCAAAATGCAGCGTTCTTCCTTTCCAAAAGATGGTTCAGTTCGGGCTACGCAGAAATTGCAGCTTGTACATAGTGATGTCTGTGGTCCTATGCAGACACCCTCTTTTGGAAATTACCTTTACTTCGTGACTTTCATTGATGATTTTTCCAGGCATGCATGGGTATATCCACTCAAAGCAAAGTCCGAAGTGTTCATGTGCTTCAAACAGTTTTTGGTTTTAGCTGAAAATCTGTCAGCATGTAAAATGGGCACCCTCCGTTCTGATCGAGGGGGGGAATATATGTCTTCATATTTTAATGCATTTCTGGCTGAACGTGGGATAAAACACCAGTGTACAGTACCGTATACACCTCAACAGAATGGAGTTGCTGAACGAAAGAACATGTCACTCATGGAGGTGGCGAGGTGCATGGTCAAAAGTCAGGCTTTACCACATAGTTTCTGGCTTGAGGCTGTCATGTGTGCAACATATGTACTGAACAGGTGTCCCACTAAAGCGTTGCAGTCTATCACTCCATATGAGGCTTGGCATGACCGGAAGCCATCTGTTGCTCATCTGCGTGTTTTTGGTTGTTTGGCATATGCATTAGTGCCTGAACAACATCGTAGAAAATTGGATGATAAGGCAGTAAAATGTATTTTTGTTGGGTACAGTTCTGAAAGTAAAGGCTATCGTCTGTATCATCCACAGACTAAACACATTCTGGTTAGCTGTGATGTTGTCTTTGTGGAAGATGCTATTCAGCCATTGCTTTCATGTACTAAGGAGACATCTGTTAGCTCCAAAGAAATGTATGATACTTTGATGCCTCTTTTTACAGGTGGACAGGCTAGTGCTGGTCCTAATGAGGCAACTTCTCAGCCTTTGCAAGTTTCATATGATGATGCAGATCATTTCATTTCTGATGCAGATTTACATGATGCACTTGCTGATGAGAGAGCTGATATTGAGCAGGCAAAAACTATGCCAAAATGGCTGGTGCAGACTTTGCGTGACAGCAAATTAGATGCACCTTTGTCATATCGTACTCGTTCAGGCTCTCATAGTGCCTCCTTTGCATCAGATTGCTATGCTATGGCTGCATCTAGTCTCTGTGATGAGAATGAGCCTGTTTCTTTTGATGAAGCACAAAATTCAGAAAATTGGATGGCTGCTATGCAATCTGAATATGATGCTATAATGAAGAATGGTACATGGTCCTTATGTGACTTGCCTCCTGGCAAGAAGGCCATTGGCACTAAGTGGGTATACAAACTGAAGCGTAAACCTGATGGTACCGTTGACAGGTATAAGGCTAGGCTTGTTGCAAAGGGTTATGCGCAGGAAAGAGGCATTGATTTTGATGAGACCTTTGCACCTACATGTCGTATGACTACTGTTCGTAGCATTTGTGCACTTGCAGCCCATCATGGTTGGAATGTACATCAGTTGGACATTAAAACAGCATTTCTGAATGGTGACTTGCATGAA
Source organism: Ceratopteris richardii (assembly GCA_020310875.1). NCBI lineage: Eukaryota > Viridiplantae > Streptophyta > Polypodiopsida > Polypodiales > Pteridaceae > Ceratopteris > Ceratopteris richardii. Next base: position 93,509,591 of record CM035437.1, read on the forward strand.
GAAGTGTATGTTTTTCAGCCCCGTGGCTTTGTGCAGAAAGGGCATGAAAACCAGGTGTGCAAATTAAAGAAGGTGTTATATGGTTTAAAGCAAGCACCACGTGCTTGGTATGAGAAGATACATGCCTATCTGATTGCACATGGTTTTGAGAACAGTCCAACTAAAAGCACCTTATATGTTAAGCGTGCTAATGATGTGCTTCTGATCATTGTTGTCTATGTTGATGACATGCTGCTCACTGGTCCTATTGAGACACATATTGCTGATTTTAAGGCTGATTTGCATGCCTCATTTGAGATGTCTGATTTGGGGCATTTGCATCACTATTTGGGCATTCAGTTTATGCACATTGATGGTGGAATGGCTTTGTGTCAACCGAAATATATTGACACATTATTGCAGCGTTTTGGCCTTGAAGACTGTAAGCCTATTGCCACTCCTATGGAGACAGGTTTACGATTGAGTCTTCATGATGCTGGAGATGCATTTGATGCTGTTCTCTATCAGCAGGCTGTTGGATGCTTGATTTACTTATGCATTACTCGGCCAGATATTCAGTTTGCTGTCTCACAGATGAGCAGGTTTATGCATTGCCCAGGAGTCACGCATTGGAAAGCGGTTAAGCGCATCTTTCGCTACTTGAGTGGTACTCAGCTACTTGGGTTGTTTTATCCCAAGGGGGGATCACTACCGCCAGATTTGCATGCTTTTTCTGACTCAGATTGGGCTGGTTGCTATGACACTCGTGTGTCCACCAGTGGTTTTTGCTTCATGCTTGGTAGCTCATGTATATCTTGGTTGAGCAAGAAGCAGCCTACTGTGGCCACTTCCAGTTGTGAGGCTGAGTATAGGGCAGCTTTCACAGCGACTGTTGAGTGTGTGTGGCTCAGACGCCTTATGGCTGATTTGGGTGTTGGCCAGTCTTCTGCCACCACCATCTTCACTGACAGTCAGAGCACATTGGCAGTTGCGAGGAACCCTGTGTTCCATGCTCGCACTAAGCACATTGAGGTGCATTATCACTATGTCAGGGAGAGGTTCTCTGCTGGGGAGATCAGCTTGGCATATGTGCCCACGCAGGAGAACATTGCAGACCTTTTCACGAAGGCTCTGCCTAGGGAGAAGTTTGAAGCTTTTCGCAAAGCTTTGGGCTTACTTCCTTTTCTGGAGTGATTTCCACATAGCTTGGCACTTCCTTATACATGAGTGCTAGCTCCTTGTTCACAGCATCACTCCCAGGGGGGATTTGTTGATATATTTAGGTAGTGATGTGTGTGAACACTCTAGGACTGCCGGGGCACTTTTTTCCCTCTTTAGGAGGTTTTTTTCCCTCGGCTTGTATATACGCCTATTGCCCTAATGGGCTACTTATCTTTGTACATTCTCTAGTAATACATTCAATATTGTGTGTTTGTGCTCCAAGCTTCTTCTACTTCCTTGTGCTGTTCGCGTGCTTCCGCAGACGTCTATCTCCAACAGAGGTAGTAGGGGTTACTTTGGAAGAAATGTAGGTAGAGGATTCCGAAGTCAACAATACAAAAATACCTACTACAATTATGCTTCAGATCACAAGGAGGATTCAACATTGATAATGAATGCAACTTGTGAAAGGCAAAGTGAAGACCAAAGAGTCTTTTACATTGACTCAGGGTGTAGCAATCACCTGAGTGGTAACATAGCATTGATGACTGATTTGGAAAATCAGGTAACTAATCATGTAGTTCAAACAGGTGACAATACAAAGCACAATGTGAAGTCAATTCGATCAGTGAAGGCCAAGGATGGTAGCAGCCTCTTGAGTAAGGTTCTACAATTCCTAAGAATTTGATAAGTGTAGGACAAATTGTTGAAAAAGGTTATGAAGTTAGGTTCACTAATGAAGGAGTGTTTGTGGAAGACCCTAGCAAGGGGTATAAACAAATTGTTTCAGGGAAGAAAGAAGGAAGATTGTTCACATTGAAGATCCAAGGTAATGTTGGTCATGCCTTGTTCACTCATGGAGGACATAAGATCTCTGAGTTAGATATTTGGCACAAGAGGCTTGGACATTTCAATGAAAGAGGTATCAAAGATATGATTAACAATGGTTCAGTGCTTGGATTGCCTAATGTTGCAGGTCAACATGTGACATACAGATGTGAGGCATGTCAATTAGGTAAGGCTCATAAGAAATCTTATTCCAAGCATGGTTTTATGTATTCAGAGAAGCTTGAGTTGGTACACACAGATGTGTGGGGACCATCAAAGGATTTCAGTATCAATGGTTCAAGGTATTAAATGATTTATGTTGATGATGCTATGAGATGGATCACTATCTATGTGATCAAAGATAAGTCAGAGGTATTCAATACATTCAAACATTATCATATGTATGCAGAGAGAATTACAGGTCATAAGTTGAAAAGATTAAGGTCAGATGGAGGGGGAGAGTATTTCTCTAATGAGTTCAGTGATTACTTGTGGAATGCAGGTATAAAAAGGGAAATTACTTGCAGGTACTCTCCTCAATAAAATGGTGTAGCAAAGAGAAGAAATAGAACTCTTGTTGAGTTTGCAAGGTCAATGATGAAGGAGAAAAATTACCCTTATTATTTGTGGGCTGAGGCTATAAACACAGCTACTTATTTGGCTAATAGGTTACCATGTAAAGCTTTGCAGGGTATGACACCATATGAGGCATGGTGGGGTAAGAGACCTACTCTAGATCATTGCAAAGTATTTGGATGTTTGGCATATGCATATGTGCCATCTCAATTAAGGCACAATTGGGAACCTAAAGCAGAAAAATATGTGTTTATTGGATATGATGATAAGCAGATGGGATATAGGTTGTGGAGTCCATCCACAAAACAACTCCTTGTATCAAAGGATGTTACATTTGATGAGCAAGGTACTTGGTATGCAGGTACAGTCAATATTAATGCAGGTGATGAAGAACTTGTGAGTCAAAAGAAAGGTAAATCAAAGGTTCAGATATTTGATGAAGAGGAGAACAATGAAGTGTAGGTTGAAGTTGAAGAAATGCCAAGATTTGATCGTGAAGGTGATGAACCAGAAACCTCAAGGAGTGGAGAACTCAGAAGGTCATCAAGGCACAAATGGCAACCTACAAGGTATAGTTATGACACTTCTTTTTTGGCTACCAAAGATTATGCTTATATGGTAAAGGTAGATAAAGACCCTTCTACATATGAAGAGGCAAACGGTAAGGAAAATTGGGAGAAAGCTATGTAGGAAGAGTATGATGCATTGATGGAGAATCAGACATGGGAGTTGGTTCCTAAACCAAATAGCCAGAAGATCATTGGATGCAAATGGGTCTACAAGACAAAGAGATTTGCAGATGGAAGTGTGTCTAGGTATAAAGCTAGACTTGTTTGATGGAGAGTGTTAATCTCCAAAAGAACAAGTTATCCTTGACTTTAGATCACCTCTATATCAAGAACAACTTCAGACTCCACTTAATTTTAAAGAACAATCACCAACTTATCAAGAAATTGATTAACTGTAGAAAAATCAATTCTCAGAAAAGTCTGTTGCAGATTAATCACTGATTGACTAATCGTTTGTGTAAAGTTTTTTATAAAACTTTGTAGAATGTGTCGCCTTGAGGTTGCACACCTTCTCCAAGTTAAATCTCTTTAAATTATTGAGTATACTGTGAGAAATGACTGAAATACTTTACCTATGTCTGAAACCGCTTCTCTGCAATGGCGACTTTGATGCCTGTAACTTCTAAGCTATGGTTCTCCTAAACTGTAGCCCGTTTAGTCAAATGCTTTTAGCCATAGATGGCTTACCTCTCAACTTAAATTTTGAGTCCTCATTTGTGTAAAACTTTACACTCTGCACTGAGCACTGTCCATTTCTTTGAACACGAAATCTGCGCCTGTTTTAGAAGACACTTAGAGCTTTTCACATACAAATGTTCCTATTCAAAATTCTCTCAGCCTGTTTGCAATTAGACTCTCAAACTTTAGCCATAGATTGATTAACTATGGACTTAGATGTGTACAAAAGGATTTTTCATAAGATTAAGCACAGAAGGAGAATAGGAGGAAAAATCGACTCGCAAATTTGTGCAACATTTTCCTTCTCATAACTTCTCATACATCTAATTGCTGATACATACAATGTTCATCTTCTATTCACCTATTGTCTTCTCTATATCATCTATATCTCTCTCTCATACTATGAGTACGTATCTATAGATATATATACGAGTCTAACTCATCATCCTTTCAAATACATTGAACTACAAAAGAAAAGTTTCTGATTCTATTCTCTTCCTTTGAAACTAATCTTCAACCTTCCACATATCTTTTCACTTCTGGACTTCATGTAATCACTTATTGATGATTGCTCTGCTCCAACAGCTCCCCCTCAATCATCAATTGTGATTACCTGCATCTTCTTTACTCCTGCCATATCTTTAAACCTCTGCAATTTAGGTCCATCCAAACTTTTTTTCATCATATCTGCAAGTTGATCTTTTGTGGGAGTATGCATTACTTCAATTTCTTTATCAATGACCTTCTCTCTCAAAAAATGATACTGAATTTCAATATGTTTAGTTCTAGCATGAAACGCAGGATTTGCTGCCAAATATAAAGAACTCATATTGTCTCCACAAATGATAGGAGTACTCTGAATCACATCAAAACTCTTCATAAGTGTCTTTAGCCAAATTACTTCCTTTGCAGCTTCCACCATGCCTTTGTATTCTACTTTTGTAGATGATAAAGCAATTGTATGTTGCTTCTTAGAACACCATGATATTAGTTTGTCTCCCACATAGCACAAATATCCATGTGTTGATCTTGTATCATCCATATTACCTGCCCAATCTACATCACTATATATTTTGACTCTTGTATTTGAGGTAAACCCATAGTACAACCCTTCTTTGAGTGTACCCTTGATGTACCTAAGTACTCTTTGTCCTGCAATCCAATGTTCCTTTCTAGGACAATGCATGAATTGAGATAGAACTCAACCTGCATATGACAAATCTGGTCTTGTTAATGTAGCATAAATCAGGCTACCCACCAAACTCTGATAAAGCTTCATATCTCTGAATTCTTCTCCTCCATATTTAGTCAATCTATGATTAACTTCCATTGGAGTTGGTGCTATCCTGCAATCTTCCATTTTAAACTTGGTTAGCAAATTTTTAAGATACCTTTCTTGGGTTACATATACTCCATGTTGAGTATATGAAATCTCCATTCCCAAGAAGAATGACAAATTTCCCAAGTCACTGATTTTGAACTCTTTCTCCATCTGCTTCTTAATCATTTGTATACCTTTATCATCTGTTCCTGTAAGTATTATGTCATCAACTTAAATACAAACATAAATGAATCCATCTTCACTTGCTTTGACTAGCAAGCTACTATCTGCCTTTGATGCTTGAAATCCAAGATCCTTTAAGAACTTTACAAGCCTATAATTCCATGCTCTTGGGGCCTGCTTCAAACCATATAAAGCTCTCTTGAGCTTACACACATAATTTGAATACACTTGATCTTTGAACCCTTCTGGTTGCTCCATGTAAACTTCATCTGAAATGTAACCATTCAAAAAAGCATTTTTAACATCTAATTGAGATAATTTCCAACCTTTGCAAGCAGCAATTGCTATAAGTGTTCTGATAGTTGTCATTTTTGCCATAGGACTATAAGTCTCATCATAGTCCACTCCATATGTCTGTGCATATCCCTTCACAAGTCTGGCTTTGTACCTAGACACACTTCCATCTGCAAACCTTTTTGTTTCATAAACCCACTTACATCCAATGATTTTTTGGCTATTAGGTCTAGGAACCAAATCCCATGTCTAGTTTTCCATCAATGCATCATACTCCTCTTGCATAGCTTCTTCCCAATTCTTCTTTCCTTTGGCTTCATCATATGTAGATGGATCTTCATCTGCTTTTATCATGTTAGCATAATCCTTAGTAGTCAAGAATGAAGTATCATAACTATACCTTGTAGGTTGCCATTTGTGCCTTGTAGACCTCCTAAGTTCTCCACTTCTTGAGGTTTCTGGTTCATCACACTCTGGATCAAACCTTGGCACTTCTTCACCTTCAACCTGTATTTCATTTTTCTCTTCTTCATCAAATATCTGAACCTTTGGTTTGCCTTTCTTCTAATTCATAATTTCTTCAACTTCTGCATACACATTAGATGTACCTGCATACCAAGTACTTTGCTCATCAAATGTAACATCCTTGGACACAAGGAATTGTTTTGTGGATGGACTCCACAACTTATAACCCATCTGCTTGTCATCATAACCAATGAATACATACTTCTCTGCTTTAGGCTCCAACTTATGCCTCAATTGAGATGGCACATATGCATATGCCAAGCATCCAAATATTTTACAATGATCCAAGGTAGGTCTCTTACCCCACCAAGCTTCATATGGTGTCATACCCTGCAAAGCTTTACAAGGCAATCTATTAACCAAATATGTGGCTGTGTTTACAGCCTCAGCCCACAAATAATTTGGGTAATTCTTCTCTTTCATCATGGATCTTGCAAATTCAACAAGTGTCCTGTTTGTTCTTTCTGCTACCCCATTTTGTTGAGGAGAGTACCTGCAAGTAACTTCTCTCTTTATACCTGCACTCCATAAGTAATCACTGAACTCATTTGAGAAATACTCTCCCCCTCCATCTGACCTTAGTCTCTTCAACTTATGGCCTGTAATTCTTTCTGCATATGCATGATAGTGTTTAAATGTATTAAACACTGCTGATTTATCTTAAATCACATAGATTGTGATCTACCTCGTAGCATCATCAACATATATGACATAATATCTTGAACCATTTATACTAAAGTCCTTTGAAGGACCCCACACATCTGTATGTACCAATTCAAGTCTTTCTGAATACATAAAACCATGCTTATTGTATGATTGCTTATGAGCCTTACCTAACTGACATGCTTCACATCTGTATGTCATATGTTGACCTGCAATGTTAGGCAATCCAAGTACTGAACCTTTGTTTATCATTTCTTTGATACCTTTCTCATTAAAATGTCCAAGTCTTTTGTGCCAAAGATCCAATTCAGATACCTTCTGCTCTCCATATGTAAACATAGCATGTCCAATATTCCCTTGTACCTTTAATGTGAAGAGTCTTCCTTCCTTTTTCCCTGTAACAATCTGTTTATACCCTTGATTAGGATCCTCAACATAAACTCCATCATTAGTAAACCATACCTCATATCCTTTCTCCACAATTTGACCTACACTGATCAAATTCTTTGGAATTGTAGGAACATAAAGAACCTTGCTCAAAAGAGTGCTCCCATCTTTGGCTTTGACTGAACCAATTGACTTTACCTTATGCCTTGTATTATCACCTGTTTGAACTGTATGATTAATTGCATTATGATCTAGATCAGTCATCAAAGCAATGTTTCCCCTCAGATGATTGCTACAGCCTGAGTCAATATAAAATACTCTCATATCTTCATGTGAGGCTTCACATGTTGCATTCATAATAAGAGTCGAATCTTCTTTCTGATCTGATGCATAATTGTAGTAGGTGTTATTATAGGATTGATTTTGGAAGCTTCTTCCTCAACCTCTTCCAAAGGAATTTCTACCACATCTACCTCTGAAGTTTCCTCTCTGAAATCTACCACCTCTTGCTCTTTGATTAAAGTTCTGATTAAAATTACCATTGCTTTGATTATTATGCCAACAATCATGAGATAGATGATTGGTCTTACCACATATCCAACAAGTTCTGACATTATCTTTGTTATTTCTGCCTCTTCCTCTACTTCTGCCATTTCCTCTTCCTCTTAGGAAATTTGCTTGGCTTGAAGTACCTTCTTCTTCACCTGATTGTTGCTTTCCTTTGTTAGCTTTCTTCCTGTCTTTAGAGTACATTGCATGGCCTGCACTCTTGTCAACATCTCCTTTGATATCATTCTCAAAAGTTAGCATATGTCCTAACAATTGATTCAAATCAGGAGTGAAATGGTCTAATGAAAGTTCTGTAGACAAAATAAAAGGCTTCCACTTCTCATCTCCTCTTAGCCCTGTGAGAATTTGTCTTACCAATTTGTCTTCTTCAATATCCTCATCCACTGCACCTAAAGAATCTGCAATGTCCTTCATCTTTGTCACATAATCAGATATTGATTGTGAAGCCTTCTTCTTGAAAGTAGTAAACTCTGCCCATAATGAAGCCTTCCTTGATTTAGTTGTGTTCTGAAAATGCTCTTCCAAAGCACTCCAAATATCACTTGCACTTTCAAGACCTCTAATGTGAGGTAGCAAGTAGTCATTGACTGCCATATAGATAATGCTCCTAGCTTGAGCATCTCTCTTCATCCAATTCTTCAAATCTGACAATTCCTCCCTAGTTGGAACACTAGGATCTCTGAATTGAGGCTTTTCTTCTTCTCCTGTAATGTAAGCTATCAAGTCTTTTCTCATAAGATGAGCTTCCATCCTCATTGACCATGCAGGATAGTTCTCTCTATCCAATTTCTCAATTTGGAGACTATCTCCCATCCTTTCTTCACATGTACTATCAAATCTTTAATCCTTATGAGAAATAAATGTACCTTGGCTTCGAAAATTAATCCTTTTAATCCTTTTGACAACTTCAATGTGTCTTCCTTCAAGCTTTCTTCACACTTTATCCTTTTGATCCTTCGAGATGTAAGGGTTGTATGTCTGCAGCAGTCGGAGTCTCCCTTTCCTCAATTTTGATACAACCTGCTCTGATACCACTGATGGAGAGTGTTAATCTCCAAAAGAACAAGTTATCCTTGACTTTAGATCACCTCTATATCAAGAACAACTTCAGACTCCACTTAATTTTAAAGAACAATCACCAACTTATCAAGAAATTGATTAACTGTAGAAAAATCAATTCTCAGAAAAGTCTGCTGCAGATTAATCACTGATTGACTAATCATTTGTGTAAAGTTTTTGATAAAACTTTGTAGAATGTGTCACCTTGAGGTTGTGCACCTTCTCCAAGTTAAATCTCTTTAAATTATTGAGTATACTGTGAGAAATGACTGAAATACTTTACCTATGTCTGAAACCGCTTCTCTGCAATGGCGACTTTGACACCTGTAACTTCTAAGCTATGGTTCTCCCAAACTATAGCCCATTTAGTCAAATGCTTTTATCCATAGATGGCTTACCTCTCAACTTAAATTTTGAGTCCTCATTTGTGTAAAACTTTACACTGTGCATTGAGCACTGTCCATTTCTTTGAACACGAAATCTGCGCCTGTTTCAGAAGACACTCAGAGCTTTTCACATAAAAATGTTCCTATTCAAAATTCTCTTAGCCTATTTGCAATTAGACTCTCAAACTTTAGCCATAGATTGATTAACTATGGACTTAGATGTGTACAAAAGGATTTTTCATAAGATTAAGCACAGAAGGAGAATAGGAGGAAAAATCGACGCGCAAATTTTTGCAACATTTTCCTTCTCATAACTTCTCATACATCTAATTGATGATACATACAATGTTCATCTTCTATTCACCTATTGTCTTCTCTATATCATCTATATCTCTGTCTCTCATACTATGAGTACGTATCTATAGATATATATACGAGTCTAACTCATCATCCTTTCAAATACATTGAACTATTTACAAGAATAATATACAAAAGAAAAGTTTCTGATTCTATTCTCTTCCTTTGAAACTAATCTTCAACCTTCCACATATCTTTTCACTTCTGGACTTCATGTAATCACTTATTGATGATTGCTCTGCTCCAACATTGTTGTGAAGGGTTTTGCTCAGACATATGGTATAGATTATGATGAAACCTATAAAGATTCCAACCATCAGGACACTCATAGCTATTGTTGCATGTAAAGGTTGGAAGTTATGTCAACTAGATGTGAAGAATGCTTTTTTGAATGGTTATATTTCAGATGATGTTTTCATGGAGCAACCACAAGGATTCAGAGATGGAAGGTATCCAGATCATGTATGTAAGCTCAAGAGAGCTTTCTATGGTTTGAAGCAGGCCCCAAGGGCATGGAATTATAGACTTGTGAAGTTCTTGAAGGAACTTGGATTCCAAGTATCTAAAGCAGATAGTAGCTTGCTTGTTACGGCAAGTGATGATGGGTTCATTTACATGTGCATATATGTTGACGATATAATTCTTACAGGTACAGATGAGAAAGGCATTCAAAGCCTAAAGAAGCAAATGGAGAAAGAATTCAAGATTAGTGACTTGGGAGACTTGTCATATTCCTTGGGCATGGAGATTTCAGACACTCAACATGGAGTGTATGTGACTCAAGAAAGGTATTTGAAGAGCTTTTTGATCAAGTTTAAGATGAATGATTGCAGGGTAGCACCTAATCCAATGGAGGTGAAGCACAAAATTGAGTAGATATGGAGGAGAAGAGTTCAAGGACATGAAGCTGTATCAAAGTTTGGTTGGTAGTCTGATCTATGCTACACTAACTAGGTCTGACTTGTCATATGCAGTTGGAGTTTTGTCTCAATTCATGCATTGTCCTAGGAAAGAACATTGGATTGTAGGACAAAGAGTGTTGAGGTACATTAAGGGTACACTCAAAGAGGGTTTGTATTATGGTTTTAGATCAGATACAAACGTCAAGATATATAGTGATGCAGATTGGGAAGGTAATCCAGATGATAAGAGATCAACTTATGGATACTTGTGTTATGTGGGAGATAAGTTAATTTCTTGGTGTTCAAAGAAGCAACACACAGTTTCTTTATCATCCACAGAGAGAAGGTGATGGATAAAGATATTGAAGTCATACATACTTCAACAAAAGATCAGATAGCTGATATGCTAACCAAAAGCTTGGATGGACCAAAGCTACAGAGATTCAAAGACATGGCAGGTATAAAGAAGATAGAGAAAACCTCAATTGATGATTGAGGGGGAGTTGTTGGTGCAGGGCAATCAACAATTGAATGTTTGGATGAAGAATTGAAATAAAGGATTGAAGAAAAGACCAAGTCATGAAGCATGAAGGAAGTGCATATCCACGAGATAAAGATGTGTATACATATGTACATTATTTTAGAGTCAGATCATTACATACTTTTGTATGGTCATGAGTTTGTAGAAATTTGCCTATATATACAAAGAAAATGTCAGGGCAAAGTAGAGAGATTATGTGAGAACAAGAATTGAGAATAATTAGATGTCATTAGACTTTTACAAGTGAGTAGAATCTCTCACATTGTTCAGATGTAAGAATTTCTCATAAATGAAAATATTGCACCCGATCTTTCTGTGTATTCTCCTTCTGTGCTTGATCATTTCAAGAATTCTTCTGTAGACATCTAAGTCCATAGTTAATAAGTCTATGGTTAAAGTCTGAGAGCCTAATTATAAAGAGGCTGTGAGAATTATGAGTAGGAACATTCATATGTGAAGAAGTGTTCACTGGTTCATGAAACAGGCACAAAATTTGATGCTAATGTTTTGGTCAGTTCTCCTTCCACAATGTAAAGTTTTGAGCAAGCAAGCACTCAATCTTTAAGTTAGAAGGTAAGCTACCTGTGGCTAAAAGCATTTGCATAAACGGGTTCTAGATTGAGAGAACCAAGTGTTAAAAGTTATAGGTATCTAAATCGACTTCTTAGAAGAATAGTTTTAGACATAGGTGACTTGTTAAGTTCATTTCTCAAGATCTACTGAATCTTTTGAAGTGATTTAATGTTGAGGAGGTGCCCAAACTATAGGCGACACCTTGTGCAAAGTTTTATCAAAAGCTTTACACATTTGATAAGTCAATGAGAGAATTATGTGCAGCAGACTTTATGTGTAATCACCTTCTTCACAGTTTGATCAAAATTTTGACAATTGATCATTGATCCTTTAAATTGGTGAATGATTTGAGTTACTCTTGATATAGAGGTGCTCTAACTTCAAGAGTATCTTGTTCTTTTGGAGATTAACACTCTCTATCACTCTTCCTCTACCTTTTCCACCTCCTCTTCCTCTTAGGAAGTTGGCTTGGCTAGTTGCACCTTCATCCTCATTTGCTTGTTGCTTTCCTTTGATATTCTTCTTCTTATCCTTTGAATACATTGCATGCCATGTACTCTTATCACCTTCACCTTTGACATCCTCCTCAAAGGTTAACATATGTCCTAGCAACTGATTTAAGTCAGGAGTAAAATGATCAAGTGATAATTCAGTAGACAAAATGAATGGCTTCCATTTGTCATCACCTCTCAAACCTGTGAGAATTTGCCTTAACAATTTATCCTCCTCAATGTCTTCATCAATTGCTCCTAATGCATCTGCAATGTCCCTCATCCTTGTTACATAGTCTGAGATGGATTGAGAGGCCTTCTTCTTGAAAGTGGTAAATTTTGCCCACAAGGATGCCTTCCTTGACTTTGTGGTGTTTTGGAACTTCTCCTCCAAAGCATTCCATATATCACTTGCACTTTCAAGACCTCTAATATGAGGTAGGAAGTAGTCATTGACTGCCATATAGATAATGCTCCTAGCTTGAGCATCTTTCTTCATCCAATTCTTCAATTCTGATAATTCCTCCCTAGTTAGAACACTAGGATCTCTGAATTGAGGCTTTTCTTCTTCACCTGTAATATAAGATATCAAGTCTTTGCTCATAAGATGAGCTTCCATCCTCATTGACCATGTTGGATAGTTCTCTCTATCCAACTTCTCTATCTGAAGAGAATCTCCCATCTTTTCTTCACTTGTATATTGATGTCTTCAAACTTTATGAACAATAGATGTACCTTTACTTTGAATAATGTTCCTTTTTTCTTCCTTGATGTCGTATGATCTCCTTCTCAAGCTTTGTCCTCAAGCTTTCACCTTTTGAACCTTCAGATGTTGAATTCTTCACAGCTGCAGCAGTCGGGATCCTCCTTCCTTCAATTTTGATACTTCCTGCTCTGATACCACTGATGGAGAGTGTTAATCTCCAAAAGAACAAGCTACTCTTGTAGTTAGAGCACCTCTATAACATGAGTAACTCAAACCTTCACCAATTTTAGAGGATCAATGATCAATTATAAAGATTTTGAAAAATCTGTGAAGGAGATGACTACACAGAAAGTCTACTGCACATATCTCTCTTATTAACTTATGAATTGCATAAAGTTTTTTATGAAACTTAAGATAAGGTATTGCCTATAGTTTGTGCACCTTCTCCAAGTTGAATCATTCCAAAAGATTCACTAGATCTTGAGAAATGATCTCAACAAGTTACCTATGTCTAAAACTGCTCTTCTGAAAAGTCGATTCAGACACCTGTAACTTCTAACACTTGGTTCTCTCAATCTAGAACCCGTTTATGCAAATGCTTTTAGACATAGATGGATTATATTATAGGTTAAATTTTGACTCCTTATTCATGCAAAACTTTAACCTGTGCACTGAGAAATGATCAAATCATTGACCATCAAGATTGCACCTGTTTCAGGAAACAGTGAACACTTCTTCACATATGAATGTTCCTACTCATAATTCTCACAGCCTGTTTACAATTAAGCTCTCAAACTTTAACCATAGACTCATTAACTATGGACTTAGACATCTACAAAAGGATTCTTGAAATGATCAAGCACAGAAGGAGAATACACAGAAAGATCGGGCGCAACATTTTTCATTTCTAAGAAATTCTTACATCTGAGTAATGAGAGAGATTCTACTCACTTCTAAAAGTGTAATGACATCTAATTCTCCTCAAATCTTGTTCTCACATAATCTCTCTACTTTGCCCCAACATTTTCCTTGTATATATAGGAAAATTCTTACAATCTCATGACCATACAAAAGTATATGATGAACTGACTCTAAAATAATATACATATGTATACACATCTTTATCTCCTGGATATGCATTTCCTTCATGCTTCATGACTTGGTCTTTTCTTCAGTCCTTGACTTCAATTCTTCATTAAAACTTCAATTGTTGATTGCCCTGCACCAACATCCTCTACCTCTTTGATTGAAGCTCTGGTTATTACTTCCACCATTTTGATTATTATACCAACAATCATTTGCCAAATGATTTGTTCTGCCACAAATCCAACAAGCTTTAGTATTGTCTTTGTTCTTACCTCCTCTTCCTTTACCTCTGAAGTTCATCTTTCCTTTTCTGAAATTAACTTGACTTGAAGTTCCTTCATCATCAATTGACTGCTTTCCTTTGCCATTCTTTTTCTTGTCGTTGGAGTACATAGCTTGACTTGCACTCCTATCATTGCCTCCCTTAATGTCCTTCTCAAAAGTTAGCATGTGTCCTAGCAATTGATTAAGATCAAGAGTAAAATGATCTAATGACAATTCTATGGACAATATGAAAGGCTTCCACTTCTCATCTCCTCTTAGACTTGTAAGTATTTGTCTTACCAACTTATCCTCTTCAATGTCTTCATCTACTACTCCCAAGCTATCTACAATATCCTTCATCCTTGCCACATAATCAGAAATTGATTGTGAGCTCTTCTTCTTGAAAGTTGTGAACTCTGCCCATAATGAGGACTTCCTTGACTTGGTTGTGTTTTGGAAATGCTCTTCCAAAGTATTCCACACATCTGTTGCACTTTCTAATCCTCTAATGTGAGGTAGAAGATAATCATTTACAGCCATGTAAATGATGCTCCTATCTTGAGCATCCTTTGTCATCCAATTCTTCAAATCTGCAAGTTCTTCCCTAGCTAGAGCACTATGATCTTCAAACTCAGGCTTTTCTTCTTCTCCTGTAATGAGTGCCATAAAATCTTTGCTCATGAGGTGTGCCTCCATCCTCATGGACCAAGCTGGATAGTTCTCCCTATCTAGCTTATCAATCTGCAAGCTTTCTCTCATCTTTGACCTTCTGTGTCTGCAATTACTAGGATTTATGATAATATAGTGTACCCTTGATATGAAACTTTAATCCCTCTTGATCCTTTGAACTCGTGCTTTGTACTTCTTCAAGTTGTCTTCAGGAACTTGACCTTATCCACCTTCAATTAGGAGGAACTTCAATATCTGCAACAGTCGGGACATCCAATGCCTTTACTTCACTTGTATTGCACCTTCAGCTCTGATAACACTGTTGGAGACCTCTAAATCTCCAAAGCTTTGATCTATACTAATTTAAGAACACCTCTATATGAGTTATGGACCAAAATTTACACAAATGTTACCTTCATTTACCAAATCTTCCACTATCACTTCTCTGAGTGAAAATCTTTCTTCTTCAAGAAGTCTGCTTTAAAGATTGACTTCATTACCTGCACATATCTTCTCATTTCTTCAAACTAATGATGCACATATCTCCATGCTATCTTTGCGCAATCATATCAACCATTAGATCTTCAAAAGAATCATTAAAACTTTAATTTGATCCTTAAGATAAAAAGTATGTCAAAAAATGTCTTCATGAACAAGCGACTTTGACATAGCTAACTTCTAAGGTTGATTTCTCACAACACAGATCCCATTTTGCTAAATGATTTTAGCCATAGCTTCCTTACCTTCTAACTTAGATTTTGAATGCTTATTCATAAAAAAATTTACACTATGCACTGAGGTCCAAGCAAAACATTGACACAAAAAAGTGCACGACTCTAAGAGATCCACCTGCAGACTTTACATACACATGTTCCTATTGGTGATACTCAAAGCATGAAAAGAATTAGGCCATGAAACTTTGAACATAGCTTCATTAGATTCTAGATTAGATGTGTACAAAAGATTTCCTAATCCACATGATTAAGCTGAGAGAAATCAGAGAAATATTTGTTGCTAATTTCTGACTCTCTACACATCTACCTTATTGACACTTGGCTTCTAATGACTCTCTCATTTATTTCTTTACATCATTGACTTATATACATATGTTTCTTCTATTGCATTACTCCTTATCATCCTAAGGATTACCTATACTCATAGTACAAGGATTTCCACCTGTGATGTACATATGTATACAAGCTACCATTCAGAAATATCTTCACTTTCTCAAATGACCTCTTTCACTTCAACCTGACCATTGACTTGCTTCAAGCTCTTTGTAATCATCAATTTGGGATTGTTTTGTTCCAACAATATACACACACAAATACACTTTACAAACATGTGCATACACAGACATACAAACACATGTATACACACACATGCATGTTGGAGACCTCTTAATCTCCAAATGCTTGATCTATACTGATCTAAGAACACATCTATATCAATTATAGACCAAACTTTACACAAATGTTACTTTGATTTACCAAATCATTCATGAACAATTCTCTGAGTGAGAATTTTCCTTCTTCAAGAAGTCTGCTTTAGAAATTGACTTCAATACCTGCACACGTCTTCAGATATCTTCAAACTAATGATGCGTAAGTCTTCACACTACCTTTGCACAATCATATCAACCATTTATTCTCCAAAAGAATCATTAAACTTTTGATTTGATCCTTAAGATCAAAGATATGTCAAAAACTGTCTTCCAGGAATGGCGACTGACATGGTCAACTTCTTAAGTTGATTTCTCACAGCACAAATCCCGTTTTGCTAAATGCTTTTAGCCATAGCTTTCTTACCTCCTAACTTAGATTTTGAATGCTCACTCATTCAAAACTTTACACTATGCACTGAGATCTAAGCAAAACATTGACACGGAAAAGTGCGCCACTTTTCAAAGTCTCTGCAGATTCTACATACAAATGTTCCTATTGATCATTCTCACAGTAGGAAAGAAATTAGATCATAAAATTCTGAACATAGCTTCATTAGCTTTCATATTAGATGTGTACAAAAGGATTTATGATCCACATGATCAGACTGAGAGAACTCAGAGAAAAACTCGTCGCTAATTTCTTGAGTAAAACCTTCTACACATCTCTCTAAGACACTTGTCTTCAAAATGACTCTCACACATATTTCTTTACATCATTGACTTATATACATATAGTTTTAGACTTATCCTGCGTCTATTACATTACTCCTTATCATCCTAAGGATCATCTATACTCAGATTACAAGAATTTCCACCTATAATGTACATATATATACATACTTCACTTCTGATATCTCTTCACTCTCTTAAGTGTCTTCTTCCACTTCAATCTGATCATAAGCTTGATTCAAGATCTTTATAATCACCAATTTGTGATTGGTTTGTTCCAAAAGCTCCCCCTCAATCACTAATTGTGATTATTCCATTCTTCTTCACTCTTGCCATTTCTTTGAATCTCTGTAGCTTAGGTCCATCCAAGCTTTTTGTCATCATATCTGCAACTTGTTCTTTTGTTGAAGTATACACCACTTCAATCTCTTTATCAAATATCTTTTCTCTCAAGAAATGATATTGAATTTCTATATGCTTAGTCGTGGCATGAAAAACAGGGTTAGCTGCCAAATACAATGAACTCATATTGTCTCCAAAAATAATTGGAGTACTCTGATTAGTTCCAAAACTCTTCAGCAAGGTCTTTAACCATATTACTTCTTTTGCATCCTCTACCATTTCTTTATACTCAGCTTTTGTGGATGACAAAGCAATTGTATGTTGCTTCTTTGAGCACCAAGAAACTAGTTTATCTCCAATATAACAGAGATACCCATGAGTGGACCTTCTATCATCTGAATCACCTGCCCAATCTGCATCACTAAACACTTTGATTCTTGTGTCAGAAGTAAATCCATAATACAGACCTTCACTTAGGGTTCCTTTGATATATCTGAGTACCCTTTGAGCTGCAATCCAATGAGTCTTCTTTGGACAATGCATGAATTGGGATAACACACCTACTGCATATGATAGATCTGGGCTTGTCAAGGTAGCATAGATTAAACTACCTACCAAACTCTGATATTTCTTCATGTCATTAAATTCTTCTCCTCCATACCTCCTCAACTTATGATTTACCTCCAATGGTGTGCTTGAAGGCTTGCAATCCTCCATGTTAAACTTATCTAGAAGATTCTTCAAATACCTCTCTTGTGTAACATATACTCCATGTTGAGTATACACAATCTGCATTCCTAAGAAATAAGATAAGTTTCCCAAATCACTTATCTTAAACTCCTTCTCTATTTGTTTCTTAAGTTCATTGATTCCTTGAGCATCTGTACTTGTAACAATAATATCATCAACATAAATACACATGTATATGTATCCATATTCACTTGCCTTTACTAGCAAGCTACTATCTGCCTTTGATGCTTGAAATCCACAATCATTCAAGAACTTGACAAGCCTGTAATTCCATGCTCTTGGAGCCTGCTTCAACCCATACAAAGCTCTCTTGAGCTTACACACATAATTTGATCCAATTGAATCCATGAAACCTTTTGGTTGCTCCATGTATACTTCATCTGCAATGTATCCATTCAGAAATGCATTCTTCACATCTACTTGTGATAACTTCCATCCTATACAAGCTGCAATAGCAATCAATGATCTAATTGTAGACATTTTAGCAACAGGACTAAAGTTTTCATCATAATCTACCCCATAAGTTTGGGCATAACCTTTGACCATAAGTCTAGCCTTGTATCTAGACACCTTTCCATCTGCAAACCTTTTTGTTTTATACACCCACTTACATCCAATGACTTTCTGATTCTTTGGTCTTGGCACCAATTCCCAAGTTTCATTTTCAAGTAGAGCATCATACTCTTCTTGCATTGCCTTCTCCCAATTCTGTTTACCTTTAGCTTCTTCATAAGTAATTGGATCCTCTTCTGTCTTCACAATGTAAACATAATCTTTTGTTGTTAGAAAAGATGTATCATAACTATACCTTATAGGTTCTTTCCTTTCCCTTGAGGATCTTCTGACCTCTACAGTTCTTGAAGTCTCAGCCACATTTGATTCTAGATCAAATCTTGGCCCATCTTCTACATTATCCTGCAATTTACTTTTATAGTCAACATCATCAATATCTTCTTCATACACATTTACTTTTGCCTTTCCTTTCCTTTGTATTTCTTTTTCATCTGCATAATCATTTTTTGACCCTGTATACCATGTGTTTTGCTCATCAAATGTAACATCTTTGGTAACAAGAAATTGCTTTGTGGATGGACTCCACAACCTATAACCCATCTGTCTATCATCATACCCAATAAACACATACTTCTCTACTTTGGGTTCTAGCTTATGTCTTAATTGTGAAGGAACATAAGCATATGATAAGCATCCAAATACCTTACAGTGATCAAGAGTACGTTTCTTACCCCACCATGCTTCATAAGGAGTTCTTCCATCCAAAGCTTTACAAGGTAACCTATTCACAAGGTATCTTGCAGTGTTGATAGCTTCTACCCATAAGTAATTTGGACAATTCTTTTCCTTCATCATTGCTCTTGCAAATTCTACAAGAGTTCTATTTCTTCTTTCTACAAATCCATTCTGTTGAGGAGAGTACCTGCAAGTTACTTCTCTCTTTATACCTGCATTCCACAAATAATCATCAAACTCTTTAGAGAAATAGTCTCCCCCTCCATCTGATCTCAACCTTTTAAGCTTTTGTCCTGTAATCCTTTCTACATAAGCATGATAATGTTTGAATGTCTTGAAGACTTCTGATTTATCCTTGATTACATATAAAGTAATCCATCTGGTTGCATCATCAACAAACAACACATAATATCTGGATCCATTTATGCTATAGTCCCTTGAGGGACCCCACACATCTGTATGAACCAAATCAAGCATATTTGAATACTTGTACCCTGATTTATTGTATGAACTTTTGTGTGCTTTACCTAATTGACAAGCTTCACACTTGTACACCATGTGTTGCCCTTCAATTTTTGGCAAACCAAGCACCACTTGATTCTTTGACATTTCCTTTATAGCTCTCTCATTGAAATGACCTAGCCTTTTATGCCATAGGTCTAATTCACACATCTTTTGACTTCCATAAGTAAATAAAGCATGTCCCACATTACCTTGGACTTTGAGAGTAAACAACCTTCCTTCCTTTTTACCTGCAATTATGTTTCTATATCCCTGATTTGGATCTTGCACATAGACACCATCATTTGTGAATCTGACTTCATATCCCTTCTCCACAATTTGCCCTACACTTATCAAATTTTTAGGAATAGTAGGAACATAAAGTACCTTGCTCAAGAGTGTACTTCCACTCTTTGTCTTCACTGATCCAATACTCTCCACTTTATGTTTGGTATTATCACCTGTTTGAACTGTATGTCCATTCACCTTTGCTTCCATATCAGTCATCAAGGATATATTACCACTCAGATGATTGCTACATCCTAAGTCAATATAAAACACCCTTTGATCTTCTCCTACTGATTCATGAGTTGCATTCAAGATAAGAGTCATATCATCCTTCTGCTCTGATGCATAGTTATAATAATTGTTGTTGTAGGACTGAGGTTGAAAGCTTCTTCCATCTCCTCTAGCATATGATGTCCTACCACCTCTTCCTCTGAAATTGCCTCTTTGGTTTTTGCCTCCTCTACCTCTTTGATTAAAACTCTGATTATTGCTTCCACCATTTTGATTGTTATACCAACAATCATTTGCCAAATGATTGGTTTTTCCACAAATCCAACAAGCTTTAGTATTATCTTTGTTCTTACCTCTTCTTCCTTTACCTCTGAAATTCATTTTTCCTTTTGTAAAGTTAGCTTGGCTTGAAGATCCTTCATCATCAGTTGACTGCTTTCCTTTGCCATTCTTTTTCTTGTCCTTGGAGTACATGGATTGACTTGCACTCCTATCATTATCTCCCTTAATGTCCTACTCAAAAGTTAGCATGTGTCCTAGCAATTGATTAAGATCAGGAGTAAAATGATCAAGTGACAATTCTATGGACAATATGAAAGGCTTCCACTTCTCATCTCCTCTCAGACCTGTAAGTATTTGCCTTACCAACTTATCCTCTTCAATGTCTTCATCTACTGCTCCCAAGCTATCTGCAATAGAAGATAGTCATTTACAGCCATGTAAATGATGCTCCTAGCTTGAGCATCCTTTCTCATCCAAGTCTTCAAATCTGCAAGCTCTTTCCTAGTTGGAATACTAGGATCTGCAAATTCAGGCTTTTCTTCTTCTCCTGTAATGAATGCCATCAAATATTTGCTCATGAGATGTGCCTCCATCCTCATGGACCAAGCTGGATAGTTCTCCCTATCTAGCTTATCAATCTGCAAGCTTTCTCCCATCTTTTGATCTTTTGTATTTGCAATTACTATGATTTATGGTAGTAAAATGTACCTTTGATATGAACCTTCAATCCTTTTTATCCTTCGAACTTGTGCTTTGTACTTCTGCAGGTTATCTTCACGAATTTGTCCTTCTCCACCTTCGATTAGGAAGAACTTCAATATCTGTAGCAGTCGGGACTTCCAATGCCTTTACTTCCCTTGTATTGCACCTTCAGCTCTGATACCACTGTTGGAGACCTCTTAATCTCCAAATGCTTGATCTATACTGATCTAAGAACACATCTATATCAATTATAGACCAAAATTTACACAAATGTTACTTTGATTTACCAAATCATTCATGAACAATTCTCTGAGTGAGAATTTTCCTTCTTCAAGAAGTCTGCTTCAGAAATTGACTTCAATACCTGCACACGTCTTCAGATATCCTCAAACTAATGATGCGCAAGTCTTCACACTACCTTTGCACAATCATATCAACCATTTATTCTCCAAAAGAATCATTAAACTTTTGATTTGATCCTTAAGATCAAAGATATGTCAAAAACTGTCTTCTAGGAATGGTGACTTTGACATGGTCAACTTCTTAAGTTGATTTCTCACAGCACAAATCCTGTTTTGCTAAATTCTTTTAGCCATAGCTTCCTTACCTTCTAACTTAGATTTTGAATGCTCACTCATTCAAAACTTTACACTATGCACTGAGATCTAAGCAAAACATTGACACAGAAAAGTGCGCGACTTTTCAAAGTCTGTCTGCAAATTCTACATAGAAATGTGCCTATTGATCATTCTCACAGTAGGAAAGAAATTAGATCATAAAATTCTGAACATAGCTTCATTATTTTCAGATTAGATGTGTACAAAAGGATTTCTGATCCACATGATCAGACTGAGAGAACCTAGAGAAAAACCCGTCGCTAATTTCCTGAGTAAAACCTTCTACACATCTCTCTAAGACACTTGTCTTCAAAATGACTCTCACACATATTTCTTTACATCATTGACTTATATACATATAGTTTTAGACTTATCCCGCGTCTATTACATTACTCCTTATCATCCTAAGGATCATCTATACTCAGATTACAAGAATTTCCACCTATAATGTACATATATATACATACTTCACTTCTGATATCTCTTCACTCTCTCAAGTGTCTTCTTCCACTTCAATCTGATCATAAGCTTGATTCAAGATCTTTATAATCACCAATTTGTGATTGGTTTGTTCCAACAATGCACATACATACACACATATGCATACACACACATACATACACACATATGCAGATATTCACACAAAAGCACACTATACAAACACATGCATACAGATACATATGAACATATGCATATACACTCATGCACACACACACATACACACATTATACATACATATGCATACACACACATACACATGTATACATACAAACACACATATACATACACACACATATAGACACACACATACACATACACACACATAGAGAAATCACACATACACATAGATACACATGCATACACACAAATGTACACACATATAAGAACACACGTACACACATTATACATACATATGCATACACACACATACACATGTATACATACACATACATACATGTATACACACACATATAAATTTATAGACATGTATACATACACACACAAACACACACTACACATACAACTACATACACACACATACACACATATATACATACACACACATAGATACATACACCCACATAATCATACACACACATACACATACACACACATAGAGACACACACATACACATACACACACACATACATACATGCGCACACACAATGTACATGCATATGATATGCATACATACATACAACACACACATATACACCCACATACACATATACACATATACACACATACATACATACAACACACACATATACACCCACATACACATATACACATATACACACATACATACACTCACATACACACCTACATACGCATACACACACATATACATACATACATATACATACACACACATATGGATACACGCATATACACACATATACACATTCACATATATACACATATGCATACACACATACATGGATGCATACACACACATAGACACACACACACATACACTCACATGCATACATACACAAACATGCATATGCATACATACATAGACACATGCATACACACATGCACATAGATACACACATATGCATACACACACATACATACACACATATGCATACACACACACAAACACACTATACAAACACATGCATACACACAGATGCAAACACATGCATACACACACATACACACATGTATAAATACACATACACACACTATACATACATATGCATACACACACATACACATGTATACATACACACACACATATACATACGCCCACATAACACACACATAGACATGCACACACATGCATAGAGACACACAAATACATGCACATAATCATGCATACACACAAACATACACACATAAAAAAATATAAAAACATACATACACACACTATACATACATATGCATACACACACATACACACACATATACATACACACACATAGATACATACATCAACATATACATAAACACACATAGAGACACACACATACACACACATACACACACATACATGCATACATATGCATACACAATGCACATACATATGCATACTTGCATACACACACATACATGCCCACATACACATATACACACATACATACACTCACATACATACCTACATACACATACACATTGTTGGGGGATTCCTGGACAAGAAGGAGTTTGAGGGTTTGTAGGAGAAAAGGGAAGAGACAAGAAGAGAAAATACACCTTGGAAGCCTCTGTCGATTGATTACAGTAAGACAATTACAATGTTTGAAGCACAATACAAGCCAATACCCCTGTGCACAATCCCACAGAGTGCTCAATTACAAAATACCAAATATCCCAAAGTCTTCTTGCCACCGGCCTCCTCTGCACCAGACCTCCACCTGCTTCAAGCTTATCCTTGTGCACACCTTGCACCAAGCTTCCACTAAGGGGGAGGAATGAATACCTTCTGTCAGCACGCGCACACTGCAAGGAGACCTTGAGATCCTTGGGGGACTAGCTTAGCACTCTCTGCACAATCCCTTAGTCACTCTCCATACACTTCTTCACTTCCACTTCTCTGCGTCGCACACTGGTGACTCTTGCACTTCTCTCCCTTGCTTCCCTTAGACTATGCTCTCTTGCTTACTCTAGGATTGGTCCAAGAATAGTCCTTGCCTTGATTTGAGTGTGTCGATCACGTACGCTCCTAACTGCAATAGTATCTTGGTGCTCACTTTGATGTCCCAAGATTGTCTTCACAAGTGGCAGCCAACGACTCACTGTTTTGTCCTATAGTGACTTTAGACTAAAACCAAAAATTTTAATGGGGGGCCATACTTTCACCTGTGCGTACGTTGCTGCTTCACATACCTTCACATTTTCCTTTTAATTCTTCACTTTTGCACATAAGAGGGGGTTCACGTGAACCTTTCAAAACACTTTAAAACACACTTTGAACCTTAGGGAAATTAGAGAAAATACCTCTGCAACCTGCAACCCACTTTCTCCAATTTACCCTTTGTGGACCATTAATTGTGCACTACCTGTGCAGTTTGACACCTGCACTTTAGCACTTTGACTTTGCACCTGTTGACTTTGACCTTGACCTTGTTGACTTTGACCATTTGACTTTGACTACAGTTGACTTTGACCAACATGACTTTTATGGACTCAACAGTTGCCCACCACCTAATGTGCTCTCCGTCTCGGAGAGTTATAACCAAAGCTCTGAGCATAGAGGACATGATGAATTGTGAGCTGCAAAATCTTGAAGAGGACACTTGAGCAACAAACAACTCCACCAGAACAAGCACCAAAGAAGAACCAAAAGAGGGATTTTGGTAATGGAAAAGCAAAGGGTTGCAATGGGAGGGTAGAAAGGGGTGGAGGGGAGGGTTGAGGGGCGGGGATGGAAGGGATAGGGAGGGTTAAGGATGTGGCTGGGCAGATTTGTAAAGGTAGGGCATGGGGTAGGATGATGGGGTCTGGAGAGGGTTAAAAAATTCAAATAATAGAGCTACAGAGGGTGCATATGGGACATTATGGAACATAAGGAAAGACAAAGGGAGAATAAGCCATGTGAAAAATGTGGGGAAATAAAAACATGTGAGAAATGTGCGTAAAACATGTGGGTTTTGACCAAAAGTCAGGGAAAAGGTGTGATTTTGAGAAAATTAATGCAAAAATTGAATCCAAAGGGGCCAAAAAACATGAAAATGACTCCAGTTTTGTAAAAAACGGCCAAGCGAGGCACGATCCCGAGCCAAAAGCCTTGAGCCATTAAAAAAAAAAAAAAGTTTTTAATTTAATTATTATTTTTTTTCATCGAACGCTTATATACAAAAATAAAAGAGAAAGAAAAATAATAAAAAAATATAAAGTAAAGAATAAAATAAAATAAAAATAAAAATAAAAAAATAAAAATAATAAAATAATAAAATAAATAAAAAATAAAAAATGAAAATAAAAATTGGGGGGGGGGAGGGGCAAGGGGACGGGGGGGGGGGGGGGGGGGGGGAAGGGGGGGGGGGGGAGGGGGGGGGGGGAAGGGGGGGGGGGTTGGTCGGTGGGGGGGAGGAGGGAAGGGAGATTTTTTTTTTTTTCAACCCGAAAATCCTGGGGGGCCTTTTTTTTTGGAAAATAACTCAAAAATAGAGAAAATTGAAGGAAAAATCCTAAAAGTTACCACAAAATTCTGAAAAATTTCTCATGAAATTTTCTACAGGGCTAGGCCTAATTTCCTTCATCAAATCATAGAGAGCCTTCTTTTATTCCTCCTATTTGGCAAGAAAATGATATCGGAGAAGGATAAAAAATGCTAAAAATGCTAGAAAGATTTCCAAAAATACCCAAAATTTTTACTTTTGCAGAGGTTATGAAATGCCTTCTAGGTTTGGTAAAAACTCAAGGAACAAGTATGAAATTGATAAAGAAAACTACTAAAACTGAGTAGAATGAGATGAGAAAGCTATGTGCAACCTGGACAGATTTTGCAGTTCCAAGTGATCCATACTTCTTCAAGTGTGTTGATGGTAGGCCTTGAGCCTTGATATGTTGACCAGTGGCAAGGCCTCTCCTTTCAACATCTCTAACTCCACAACACCCCAATTTAGCATTGTTTTGACTCGATAAGGTCCTTCCTAATGTGGAAGCCATTTTCCTCTCAATTGTGTATGAAGATGAGGTCTATGGAGAAGAACTAACATGCCTGGTTCTATGTTGTTGTTCCACAGATGTCGATCATGTGCCTCCTTCCTCTTCATCTGAGCATCTATCGATTGTTTTGTTGCTAGTAGACGAAAATCTCCTCCGCTTTATGTAGTGCTCTGAGCCTTTGAGAGACATCACAATCTTTCTTGCCCTGCATGAATGCTATCTTAGGTGATCCATGTAAAAATTCAAAGGGCTCAATGGACAATATGCCATAAACTAGTTGGAATGGAGAATATCCCGTGGACTCTTTGTACGCTAACTTGTATGCCCATAGGGTACCTTGATAAGCAATGCCCCAGGAAGTGGGCTGTAACATACACTCCTTCCTTAACATTGAGATTAAAACCTTATTTGTCGATTCAGCCTGTCCATTGGCTCTTGGATAGTAAGCACAAGAGGTCCTATGTAGAATTCTATACCTGTTGAAAATTTCCTGCAAGACCTTATTGACAAAATGGGTACCCTGATCTGTACAAATTTCAAGTGGACATCCAAACCTGCAAATGATGCTACTATAAATGAAATCAGCAACAGCTTGGGCACTGCAGTCGGGGGAGGCAATAGCTTCAGCCCACTTTGTCGCATAATCTGTAGCTATCAAGAGATATTTCTCTCTTTTTGGAATTGCGGGAGGGTAGATGGGCCCTACAAAATCTAGCCCCCAGTTCATCATATTGATTCTGGATAGGTGATCCGCCATAACATTTTCTTTGCCTGGTCTGTGGACTACAGAAAAATCAAACTCTTGGAACAACAATAACCACCTCCATATTCTACCAGTGGCTTGTGGTTTGTTGAGCAAGTATTTTAGTGGTTGGTGATCTGTTATAATAATAAATTTTACTCCCAGTAAGTAATGATGGAATTTTTGGACAGCAAAAACCATTGCTAGGGCTTCCCTTTCTGTAGTACTGTAATTCCTTTCAGCCTTGGTCAAGATTCTACTGGCATATTGAATTGGTCTGTCCACTTTAAATTCTTCACTAGGTTGGGTCAAAACTGCCCCCACTGCATAGGCACTGGCATCTACATGTATATGAAAGATTTTCGACCACTCAGGTGTGATCAAAATAGGAGCAGACACTAACCTTGACCGTAATGTTTGATATGCTTTTTCCTCCTCTTCTTCCCATTTAAAAGGTACTTCCTTACCTGTAAGTCTAGCCAGTGATCTGGCTATCTCTGCATACATTTTTATAAACCTTCTATGGTATCCAGTATGCCCCAAGAAACTCTGAACCTCTTTAGGAGATTTAGGTTTAGGCAACGTTAATATAGAAACGATTTTGTCAGGATCCGGGGCCATACCTTTAGCCAACACCACATGTCCTAAGAGAGTTCCTTCTATCACAAGGAAATGACATTTGTTTGGATTGAGCTTTAGCTTAGTCTCCCTGCATCTGTTGAAAACATTCTGCAGCTGCCTCAAGTGATGGTCCAAACAATCTAGAGGAGTTTCTTTGTGAGAGCCTGAAAACGAAGAGAAGTCATCCATGAAGATTCTAAGTGATTCCAACAATAGGGGGCCAAAAATGAGATTGATCGTTCTGTTAAAGGTGGCTGGAGCATTTCTGAGCCCAAATGGCATTTTTACATACACATATGTTCCCCAAGGTGTGATAAAAGCAGTCTTTTCACGATCCTCTAGGTGTATTGATATTTGATTATAGCCACTAAATCCATCCATAAAGCTATATAATGCATGCCCAGCCACTTCTTCAATGACCTGCTCTACAAAAGGCATTGGGAAACCATCTGGAATGGTCACCTTGTTGAGTGCTCTAAAGTCAACACAAATTCTGATTTTATTAGTATTCTTCTTTGTTACTATAACCATAGGTGAGAGCCACTCTGAGTGTTCCACAGGAATGATGATTCCTGCATCCTCCATCTTCTGTATTTCCTTATAGACAGCTTTAGCATATTTTGGATTAAGTCTATAACTCTTCCCTCTTATGGGTTTGGCTACATCAACCAAAGGGATTCTGTGCTCTCCATAAGTTGCAGGCACTCCTTCTAAGTCTTTATAATGCCAGGAAAAAACATCTATATAATGGGTCAAGAATGATTTTACCTTTTCAAGGAGCCCTGGGTGGCTCCACAACCAAGTGGCCACCAAAACTGGCCGATTATTGTCTTGAGTGCCTAATTGTATTTCTTTGATAGGATTTCTCTCTACCATATTATCTTCGTGCTCATCTTCTTCCTTGTCTTCTTCTACTACCTTTTCGTGCATTTCTTCATAAGCAGGTGTATTTTGGATTTCAATGTGTTCCTCCTTGTCCTGCATCCATCCTGCAGGGATTTCTTGAATCGGGAAAGAACACTCTTCACTAGAATCTTTTACCTTGCCTTTAGCTTTAGTAACCTCCTTATCTGTGGTTGTCATATCCTCCTCCAAGTTGTATTTGAGGGGTGTCTTCGTGCCCCTTCTGTGGTCTGTGATGGGCTCTCCCAATCCATCAACCTGGACTTTCTCCTTATCTTCATTATAACCTTCAGTCGTGCAAGAATTATTAATCCTCGAAATCTATTTGGGAAGAGTTGCCTGCTTGGAGCCAATTTAGAATATCCTCTTATTCCTCGAAATCTATTTGGGGTTGATCCTCCAATTCTGGTTCCATGCATATGCCAACTGTTTGCATCATGCTAGTGTTTCCTTGATTATCTCGGCCCTCTTCCAAATGAATCTGTGTCAGCTCTTGCCCTTTCTTTTGTACCCACATAGTGTCCTTGCCCCAATCATGAATGACACTTGCATGCCTCAGCCATGGTCTTCCAATTAAGAGGGGAAATCCTCCTTCAACCTGGGGCAATCTTAAAACCACAAAATCTAGAATGAATAGATTACCTTGTACTTCAAGTGGAACTTTTGGGATCACTCCCAAGGGCCTTACTTTGCTCTGATCTGCCAAAGTAACAGTGAAATTTGCAAGCCTTGAAGGGTGGAGTCCAATATTTTCCATTGTATGTTCAGGCATCAAGTTAATGCCAGAACCACCATCCACAATAACTCCTTGAAATTCATGACCTTTGATTGATACTGTCAGCCGAGGACTTTTATAATCTGTAAGGGGTGCTTCCCCTACAATTTTTCCTTTATGTAAAACAGCAGTCTTTGCCACCAAACTTGTAGTGGAAGCTTCATCAATTATCTGCAATGACTATGACCGGAATTTCCCATCCATCTTTATTAAATAAAAATACTAACCTCCTTTTTCATGATCTTGAGTAGTTTTGAAGCCTCTTATTCCTTGAGAGCATGGGCTCCAGTTGACTTATCAAACTCCTCATGATCCCTGTTGAAGGCATTCCCAATGGCATCACTGGTGCATATGAGATCTCCTTTTTGCCTTGTATCTGCACCTGTGGTGGCTTTATCTTCAGATGGTTCTCTGTCTTGATTCCATTCCTTAATCTTTGATCCTTGTCCTATGTCTGCTTGAACCTTCCCATTGCTTTATGTCTGCACAATCAAAGATTCTATTTCTTCTAATTGCACCACCCTGGTAGATGGTGATGGCTCATTGACTCGATCACGCACTTCTTCTTTATGCACAGAAATCATCTGAATATGGGGCCCAGATGAAGAGGCTTGATTCTTAGGACAACAATTGGTATAATGGTCTCTTGCCTCAGGGCAGTTCCTGCAAGGAGGGGCATTTTCTAGTAGGGTGCACCTACTTTGATAGTGCCCGCATTCTCCACATCTGAAACAGATGATTGGCCTCCTAGGCCCATTTCCAAAGTTATTCCTCTGTCTAGGATTATAGTTGTTACCTTGATTTGGTGCAACAGCCATCACATTTGCTGGTGTTGGGGGTCCTCCTTGTGTCGAGTATGTCGTTGCCGGCATTCCCCTTGATTGGCATTCATGGGCCTCATGGCCAACTTTCCTGCATAATTGACAAGTCACACTTAATAGTGTTGAAAGTTTTTCAAGCTCAAGAGTGTGGGAACATGCCCCAAATTGAACCTTCCACATCATCCACAATCAAAGGAGGCTGATTTCCACGAGTTGGAGGCATCCAATTATGCCCATAATGGAAAGAAGTTGATTAGAGAAGATTTAGCTCACCTCTTGATGTGATTGGACCTCACTTTTGACATGTATATGCTTTTGATTGGTTAAAGAGGTTAGTATGTGGTCTTTAAAACCTCTAATGAGTTGTATTATGACTTAAGAGTCGTGGAAATACGTGCCCAAGCTGCCCCCTTGCTTAAGCACACCCCCTACTAGCTGTTCTCTGCATATTTTGCAGAAATTTCACTTTTACACACTCTATCTATCTAGATGTTTTTGGCAGACCCCCTGGTCTTGTAATTGTTGTTTCTCCTTCATCCAGAATCCATTTGCAATGATTTTTGTCTTCTTGGAAATCTTATAAGTTCTACTTTTTCTGGTATAAGTCTCAAGTTCAGTGCCTGCACATGTGGAGAGAAATGTCCAGAACAGTGTCTGTCTAGTTAGCTCATACTCCATGAAGAGATCAAGTTGTCTGTTTTGTTGCAGCTGGTTGAGGTATCATCCAGTATCCAAATGGAGTGATTTCACTTTCATTTGAAAGCTCTTAAAGTCTAGTTTATACTTGCAAAATTTCATTTTCAGTTTCTGCATATACTCATAGAAACTCAGAAAATACAGAGCCTATGTCTCAAAATTTTCAGGATCCTAGGAGGGTTCATTTGCTTTTGTTGTGCACATAGGAGTGTTTATCCTCCAACACAGAGGACATTCACTTACTACCAAAGTCCACTCTTGATGCCACTCCCTTTGAGTTCCTGCAGCTCCTGTCGCAGCTGAGCCAATTCCTCTGCTTGGGCCTCCTCCTCCTTTTGGAGCTTTAGTGCTTCAATCTCCCTCCTCAACTGAGCAACAACAGTCTCCTCCTCTTTGTAGGGCTTATTCCTTTTTAAGCCCTCCAGCTCCTTCCTTAGCTGGATCACTGGATCTTCCATTTCTGTACCATATGTTGGTTGGGAAGAAGTTGCTCCATACTGGTGCCTTATCTGCTCCAAGCGTGTGGCTGTGTTGATGAACTCCTCTATGGAGGCTGTAGGTAACACTAATTCCTTTATTTTGCATTGGGTGGCCACTGGTAGCCTCTGCCGATTGATTACAGTAAGACAATTACAATGTTTGAAGCACAATACAAGCCAATACCTCTGTACACAATCCCATAGAGTGCTCCATTACAAAATACCAAATATCCCAAAGTCTTCTTGCCACCGGCCTCCTCTGCACCAGACCTCCACCTGCTTCAAGCTTATCCTTGTGCACACCTTGCACCAAGCTTCCACTAAGGGGGAGGAATGAATACCTTCTGTCGGCACGCGCACACTGCAAGGAGACCTTGAGATCCTTGGGGGACTAGCTTAGCTCTCTCTGTACAATCTCTTAGTCACTCTCCATACACTCCTTCACTTCCACTTCTCTACATCGCACACTAGTGACTCTTGCACTTCTCTCCCTTGCTTCCCTTAGACTATGCTCTCTTGCTTACTCTAGGATTGGTCCAAGAATAGTCCTTGCCTTGATTTGAGTGTGTCGCTCACATACGCTCCTAACTGCAATAGTATCTTGGTGCTCACTTTGATGTCCCAAGATTGTCTTCACAAGTGGCAACCAACGACTCACTGTTTTGTCCTGTAATGACTTTAGACTAAAACCAAAAATTTTAATGGGGGGCCATACTTTCACCTGTGCGTACGTTGTCGCTTCACATACCTTCACATTTTCCTTTTAAGTCTTCACTTTTGCACATAAGAGGGGGTTCACCTGAACCTTTCAAAACACTTTAAAACACACTTTGAACCTTAGGGAAATTAGAGAAAATACCTCTGCAACCTGCAACCCACTTTCTCCAATTCACCCTTTGTGGACCATTAATTGTGCACTACTTGTGCACTTTGACACCTGCACTTTAGCACTTTGACTTTGCACCTGTTGACTTTGACCTTGACCTTGTTGACTTTGACCAATTGAATTTGACCTTTTGACCTTGACTATAGTTGACTTTGACCAACATGAATTTTATGGGCTCAACACACATACACACACATATACATACATACATATACATATAAAGACACATATACATTCATCCATATATAGACACAAATGCATACACACATACACATGAACACATCACATACATATTCATACACATACACATACATACACACATATGTTAAAAGTCAAGCTTAAAGCTAAAAATTCCTAGGGAATCTTTTATGGACATGTGGAGCAATCAAAGAAAGCCAAAAGCCATGAGATTCCATGAAGAAAAGTCAATCAACCCCTCCCCAAGTCATCTCAACTAAGTCCTTCAAGTTAGGAGGCTGATTTGGAAAGGTACTTCCTAGATTTTAGGGGCACACTTATCACTATAAAAGGAACATGTATCCCGAGTTCTGTTGGACCCTCTTCTTGGAGTTTTAGCTCATGTAAAGTGAGCACTAAGTGCTCTAGTTGTGATAAGCAAGCCCCTTGCTTGCTTGTTTGTTTTCTTTTAGTAGGCATGTCTATGTGTGTGTGTAGGAAATGTTGCAACTCTCTACCCCTAAGTTGTTATCATTGGTTCTCCCTCATTTCGTATCTATTTGATGTAATTATTGTCTCTTTTGATAGCTATTAAAGTCTATTTTATGTGCGCAAATTCTCTAGAGCAACCTGTTAGTAGTGTGGGAGCAACATTCAATTTAATGAAGTTGGGTTATTGATATCTCTCTCTGTGTGTAGGCTGTATTGGAAATATTTTGCTCTCTATTTTCTATGATTTTTATGCCATTCGGTAGCTATTAGAGCGCTATAAAGTTGACCCAATTTGGAGATTCATTCTCTCTATACTCTCAAAAAAACACTTGCTGGAGTGAAGTGAGGTCTCTATTTGACTAGCAGTTGTGAGCATTCAACTAGCTCATGTTGTAGACATTGTTTCTCTTTGTGTAAACATCCATTTGGAGTGGCATTTCTTTTTTTGGAAAGCTCTTGGTGTCTAATACAGGTCTAGAAATGCTCACTAGATTTGTCTGCATATGCTATGAGAAGGAGAATTTTTGGTGTCCAGAGGTCAAAGAAGGATACTTGTGAAGGTCATTCACGCTTCGTCATTGCATAGGGGTTGAGATACTTCCCCCATCAGTGGTATTAGATCAGTTTTTCATCTTTGAGGCATCAAATACAAGCACGAAGACCTCTTGAAGTTGGTGAATGAATATTTTCATCAACAAAAGCTTCTTGGAGTTAGCTCACATCAAAGGGAGCTATTCTACTCAAACTTTCAAGAGCACAAGGTGTCCATCTAAGGAAAGCTTTGGATTGAGGTAACTTCAGAGACTCATTTGCATTTTACACAAACTGGAGCATTAATCAAGGGCTAGGTCAAGTAGCAAAGACTAGATGTGGGAGACTTCACACTCCAATTGAAAATGTAGACAAGGGGAACTACCAACCATGGAGATTTAGGGTCTCCAACTACCTTATGGGCAAGGGCCTTTGGGGATTGATTAGTGGAAGTGAACCAAGACCTAGGTTGGATGAAAATCCAACCAATGAGGAGAGAAGGGCCTTAAGGGAATGGAATGAAAGATACAAGAGGGTTATCCTTATCCTTTCCCAACACATTAGCAATAACATGATCGACCATATCCAAGACTTGGATTCAAGCATGAAGGTATGGGAGACACTTGAGAGGATTTATTCAACAAGCACCAAAGCAAGGAAGATCCAACTCAATAATGAGCTCAACAACCTAAGGAAGAGCAAAGGGAGTAGCATAAATGACTACATACTTAAGGTCAAGGAGTTGTCAGATGCATTGAGATCCATTGGAAGCCATGTAGATGATGACGATCTTGTGGCTTATACTCTCAATGGTTTGAGGGATGATGAGAAGTGGAAACCCTTTACCACTTCAGTATATGTAAGGGATAATTGTCCCAATTTTGAGCAATTGGTTGCTCTCATGGTCACCAAAGAGATGAACATAGGTGCAAGTTCAACTAAAAGCAAGGATGCATAAGTTTTCTAGGAAGGTAATCAAAGGGGCAAAGGAAGACAAGGACAAGCAAGGGGCAAAGAATTGTTTGGAAGAAGGTAGGGACACTCTAGCAATAAAGGACATGACCAAGGAACCTCATTACAAAGAGGTAGAGGAAGAACAAGAGGAAGAGTAGGACGGCATCAACAAAACAGGAATCAAGTTGGCAAAGGATGTTATATGTGTGGCAAGTTTGGCCACTATGCTAGAGATTGCTACCAAGGAGGAAACCAAAAGAGCTATAATCAAGGTTCTTCATACAAAGGTCAAGGTAATTATGCTTCCACAAGTTCAGAAAATGACAATCTCTTGATGATGCACATGAATGTGAATTCAAGAAAAGTAGATAACACTTGGTATATTGATAGTGGATGTAGTAACCATACAAGTTCCAATGCTTCTTGGTTTATTAATCTACATGCTCCCAAAGGTAAAGGACATGTAGAAACAAGTGATGATATAGTCTATGAGATCTCCCATGTTGGAGATGTAGCTTTGGATGACCAGGAAGGAAGATGTCTCAAAGATGTCTTGCATGTACCTACCATCACAAAGAACCTAGTGTCTTTAGGACAAATGGTTGAAAGAGGCTATCAAGCAAGGTTCAACAAAGGTGGATGCTTTGTGGAGAACCCTAAGCAAGGGTACAAGGTCATAGCAAGAGGAAAGAAACAAGGGAGACTCTTCACTTTGGAGGTAAATTCTCATTCCACTCAACATGTCTACTTCACATATGGAAACAAGAGGATTTCAGAGTTGGAGTTGTGGCATAAGAGGATAGGTCACATCAACATACAAAGAATGAAGGAAATGCAATTCAAGAGGCCGGTTGAAGGTCTTCCAAACTTCCAAGGACAAGGTATGAAGCATTTATGTGAATCTTGTCAACTAGGGAAGCAAGCGAGACTTCCATTCAAGAAGAGTGGCTACATAAGCCAACATCCATTGGAGTTGATACACATAGATGTATGGGGGACAACCAAAGATCAATCCATTGGACGTAACAAGTACTTTGTCACTTTTATAAATGACTACACAAGGATGGTTGGGTGTATTTCATAAAAAACAAATCAGATGTGTTTACATGTCTCAAAGCATTTAAGGCAATGGTAGAGAAGGAAACAAGTAAATATCAAGAAGCTAAGGTCCGATGGAGGGGGAGAACATTTCTTGAATGAATTTCCTGATTTTTTAATGGATCAAGGCATCAAGAGGCAAGTAACATGCAGGTACACACCTGTTGAAGCTGAAGGTCAAGGGCAAAGCACAAGAGCACATCAAAGAGGTGGACACACAAGAAGAAGGAGCAAGTAGGGAGCTCCAACAAGTGTATGTCAAATTTTCAGAAGAAAATCCCTATAAAAATAGTGATTCTCATCACTAAAAACCATTGTAAATACCATTTTTCTATTTTTCTTAACTCCATTTTGTTCAAGTCGAGGAGTCCTCAAGCTTGAGGAGTATTTGAAGTATCATCCTACCAATTTTCATAATTTTTAGACTTCATTTGAGCCCTCAAATAAGCCCTCGAACCTAATTTTTATCTATGCCGGACACTAGGTGTGAACAGGGCCAAAACTAGTCAAAAAACTATAAAAGGAGCTAGAGAGCTCTTTTTTGGGGGAGCTTGTCAGAGAATAGAGCTTTTGTAAGAGAACTCTTTGGCAATCGAAGCTTTCCATTGTTCCTCTCTTTGATCTTACCTTGTGCGCGTGTGTGTGTATGTGTGTGCATGTTTGTGTGCTTTCACTCACACACTTGTGCCTTCACTTGCTCGTGGTCTTCATACCGGTCCTCACGTCTCCACGGATTGACAAGTAAAGGAGGTGGTGCTTACGCTTGAGCTACACCAAATTTTGGTGCCGTTACTGGGGAGAGAGCTTCGAGGACGAGCGTTGTGATGGTAAGATCATAGAATTGCGACGTTGGAAGGTAAAAAAACTGTCATTTTTGTTCATTTTCTCATTTTTTTCTTCATCTTCATCTTCATCATCATCATCATCTCCACCTTCTTCCATCTTCTTCTTCATAGAACTTTCTTGTTTTTTAGTGCATTTTAACCATTTTCATACCATCTTTCATGCACTATTGTGCGAGGAGGAGCTAGAAAGTGCAAGAGAGAGCAAGCGCTTGTGTTTTTTCATGATTTTCTGCACATACGGAGCTCACCATTGCTCCACACTTAGAAATTTGAATTTCTCGCCAAAAAACACGATTCTGTGATGAAAATCGCGATTCTGTGAAAAATTCAAATTTTTTTGAAAATCATGATTTTCTATTTCCCACCTAAAAGCTCTCTGAAGGAAACACAATTCTGAGGTCATTCTTAGAATCGTGATTCTATGGTTGTGCTCAA
>CM035437.1:93551505-93566505 GCA_020310875.1 Ceratopteris richardii
GTCTATCGCGACAGACACCGTCTATCGCGACAGACAGAATTTCACGACAGATAGTGTCTATCGCGACAGACAGAATTTCACGACAGATAGCGTCTATCGCGACAGACACCGTCTATCGCGACAGACAGCCCCTATGATAGATTGTGTCTATCGCGACAGACACCGTCTATCGCGATAGACAGACATTTTCGGCAAAAAATTAAGGGGTAAATTTTTGGGAAGTTAGGCTAAAATTTTGGGTATATTTGCACTCTCAAGTACTCATGTACTTACAAAGGCCTTACAAAATGCATTAAAACCCCTAAAAGGATCTGTTTGTCTAGTAACCCCCTAAACCCTGAACGGTCATAACTTTTTCATATGAAATCCATTTTCTGAGCTCTAGGGCTTGTCGGAAAGCTCGTGATGTATACTACACGCCCTCAACTGTTTTTTATAAGAATATCGCGTTGATTTTCAGATAGGATATTTGGAAGTTGACACACAAAGGGGTAGAAACACCAAGGGAGCTCTAGAGGAAATTTCTAGCAATACAAAAGGGGGAACAAGGGTCATTAAAAAAGTGTCTGAAATAAATTGTCTGTCAATTGAAAGGTCTATTTGGAGCTAATCTTGGGATTTATGCAGGCCTATTGAGAAGCAATTGAGAGTATCCAAGCAAGGGTGTTGCGCACGCTTGAGAATCAACTTCTCGAGCACTAAAGAGCAAGGTTCGGCAAGAAAGGTCGGAATATTCTCAACTCCTCTTCGTCAATTCCTAGCTTAGGCTAAGAACGATTAGAAGTAGGAGTAAGTCAGGGCGCCGATAGGCCACTATCAAGTTGAAGACTACCTAAAAACTCAAGTTCAAGCTAAAAACTTAATCTCTGTACTGTCGACAACATAAAGGAAAGAACCTAACGTGGAACGATCAACCTGAAAGTACGAAGAACATTCAAGTATTCCTGACGACGTAATAGCAGACAAGACTTTAAACACGAGGAATAACTAAAAAGAATAAAGTGACTGGTACCAATTGATCGGCAACGAGGTTGTACTCTGGGCAAGAAGTGGGCTACTTAGATAGGCATATGAACCTTAGATCAGGACGACATCTAGTAAGGGAGAGACAAAGCCTTAGATCTTCAGAGGCTAGTGTCAATCACACTGCAAGGTCTTGGGCCCAGCAGTTGAGCCACCACTCATACTACCCTAGCTCTGAGACCAGTGAGTCAGAAATGTCTCAAGGCATGGACAGACCTACGGGAAGTTCAGGAGTGCCTTATTTGTACAGGGTAGAAGGCCCTTACAAAACACAGCTGGAATATCTTAGGACCAACCGACTAGGTGCTAGCATCTATGAGGACGGCCTAGGAAGATCCGTGGTCCAGATTAAAAACCCTGACCAATCCATAGGACTAGAGCACCCAGCTGTCAAGTTTGAAAACGGCGCATACCTGGACAAGGAAGGAACTATATATGTAGTCACTAGTCATCCGGATAGAACAGATGACTTTGGGAATGTAATCTCAGAAGCGGACTTAGGTGACCTGGAACAAGGGAACATGGGTGCGGAACCTAGAACCCCTCGAGGTAAATCAGTTCTCACTAGGATTATCACGTCTGAGTGGGCACCCCAAGACAACAAGAGCATAGAGTTGCTTATCCATCGAGAAACTGATGAAGCCTTTTGGAGGTATAAATCCAATCAGCCCACTGATATAGGAAATATCATGATCTATGAGTTTAAGGATCCAGATAGCCCAGGTAGAGTGACCTACTTAGATCACACTTCGGAACGGATCTTTGTGGTGACAGAAAATGATAGGCATGCTTACACTTGGAAGGGTGAATTTATTTTCCCCCAACCAAGATCAAATGTATCCTATGGTCACCCTGGAGCTGGAACATCCCAGGCTCATGGTATGCAAAGAGACAGAAGTAAAGATAGACCAGAAGTAAGTTTTGCCAATCCAGTGGGCAGAGAAAGAACGAGAACGGAGACGAATAGGGTAGAACGTGAGATGCTTAGAGCCCACAGGAACCAAAGAAATGTAGATGGATTCCCTCTGCCGAGGCCTAGAGAGCACACAAGAACTTTGAGACCCACCCAGCTAGTTAAGTCCATGAAGAATTACTTTGACGGCACAGGAGATCCCTATGATCATGTGGCGGAGTTCAAGCAAGTCTTGAGAGCTGAACAAGTTGAGGATCTATTCACGCAGTACAATGCCTTCGGTCTAACCCTTAGGAATACGGCACTTACATGGTTTCAGCCATTGGATGAGCGCCAGTTCAGGAGCATAGACCAACTCCTAGAAGCATTTATTATTGAGTTCTCCAAGAGTGGCATAAGACACAATACCTCCTCATTGATTCACAGCTTCAAACAGACCCCCCAAGAGACTGTCAGATTGGCCGGAAGAAGATTTAGACAATATCTTGAAAGGTGCCCTATTTCGGAGCTACCCACATCTGCTAAACAAGTAGCCTTATTCCTTGATGGATTGCTGAGTACGAAATTGAGATCCTACGTGTATCTGAAAGACCCTAGGACTATAGAAGAGTGTGTACGCATGTGCATTGACATTGAAGATAACCTAGGAGAAGAACTAGAGCTCTCCAAAATCTACAAAGATTCAGATAGTGCATCTAGTCACTCTTCCACGCAGTCCACATCAATTGAGGAACTTGCCGAAAAAGTAGCTCAGAAATTAGGTGTAACTAGCAAACAAATCCCAAGGTTTGCTCCTGTGAAAAGGTGCTATACATGCGGTGGCGACCATATGGCGAATGTCTGCCCCATTATGGCTCAGCCCCAAGTAAATCCTAGTAGCCAATATTGCACCATAGAACGGAGATACACCAATCACACCGCACAAGATTGCCCATACAACAAGCAAGCGGTTAGGCAACCCTACCCCCAGCCCTACCAACAAGGCAGATACCAGAACCAGTACCCTCCACAACCATATGGCAGGCCACAACAAAATTTCCAACCTCAATATCAAAACCAACAAAGGCCTCAGCCTGTGCTAGCACAACAACCCCCAGCCCCAGCTAATGTGATTCCGGTAAAGTATACTGCTGCCGAAGAGAACCTGAATAGAGCTATAGTCCCTGTAACATCCTTGCTTTCTGAAAGTGAGCCGAGTGACCATAGCTTTGATTCCACACATGTTGATAGCCCCCAGGCCTACTACATGCAGTCTCCTGAGCATGGTGAGTCCTATTATAGCGAAGAGACAAACGAACCTTGTTGGGAGTCAGATTACACGAACGTCATGTATGCAACCCCAATCCTAGGCCTCAATCTAGGCAAGTAAGACCTCCATTCCCAAGAGGACCGTGCTACAGATGCCAAGGAGATCACCTCATTCGTGATTGCCCCTTGCCTCCACCTACACAACCCCAGTCAGTAACGATCCAAGGCTTCTGCCAAGATTGTGGAAAAGAGCATCTCTTACGAGATTGCCCAAAGAACCCCAATAACATGCCAAAAATCACGCCCATCAATGTTATTGAGTTAGTGGTAGATTCCAGTGGAAGTGTTACTTCCACTGCACCCGTACAGGTAGTCACGAGAGCTCAGGCAGTGCAGCAAAACCAAGGGGTAGGCCAGGTAAAGAGCCCAGATGCTAGCGATACTGAGAGCCAAAGTAAAAAGAGAACAAAAGCTTGGAGAGATAGCCGCGAACGCATGAAAAGGCAATGGGCAAAGAAGATGAGTGAACTTGAAGAAGGTCTACGAGAAACCAAGGCTAAAATCATAGAGATCACATCTCAACCGCACTCTCACACATCCTCACCGCTACCATCCCCATCACCCTCCATTCCTCCACCCTCTAAGACACCCCACGTAACCCACCCACCACCCCAAACAGGATCAGTATTAGCTGATCCCACTCCCGAAGACATAGACATGATGCTTAAGGCATATCAGGCCAGAATTCAAGAAGGGCCAAACGTCACGGATCATGACAAGTGTTATCCTAGAGCTGACCTAGAGATAGAAAGAACCAAACTGTGCGCTAAAATGGTCGCATTGGCTCAGACTATGTTTGAAGCCAGTCGCCTTTTCAATTACTCGGGCTCAGCCAAAATGCAATTACACTTGGATGGATTCCTAGAGAAATTAGAGAGAATAATTGCAAGATCTGCCAAGGAGGAAAAAAATCAAGAGAGAGAGAAGGCAAGCAAAAACATGGATCCTTCCCCATCCGAAGTGTATGTGGCCAATTCCCCTAAACCGGACAACTTCCCCTCCTTAGAAAGAATAGAGAGGCTAATAGCACAGTCAGAAAAGGAACCTACCCCTCAAAGAAAGGAAAGGGCGAGAGAACAGATAAGTAAGCATCTTCAGGAAGCCCATGTACCTCCTCAAGAAGCTTATCTTCCCCCCAAAAAGGCAGATGAGCCTCCCTCGGAAGCTCACGTACCTCCACAGTCTACCTACATTCCTTCTCAGGGAGTGTATGAGCCTGCTCGGAAAAGTAATAGAATAAGTAATCCTCCCCAAGAAGCTTGTGCTCCAGCCATTTACGAGAACGATGAGAGAGTCAACGATAGAATAAGCCCTCCTTCCCAGGTTGCTTATGCGTCCAATTCTACGGAGCCAGACACTTCTTCTTCTATGAATCGGTTTGCACCAGACTTCCTACGAGAGATTCAAGAAGACAAATGGGATAACGAAAGCGAGGTCGCCCCTCCTTTTGAACTTGTGGACGATGCACACGACCAATTCCCACAAGACATCCCATCTATTTACGGGGAGCATGAGAGTGTTCAGTCTCACGAGAGATTAGACTTTGAGTCTAATTCCATACAAGAGCTACCCCACTTCACAGGCCCATGGGAAGCAAAGTCCACATGTATGAGAGCACCCACAGTCATGGTAAGGAACGACGACTCAGTCATACCAAGGAACACGGAGGTAGTAACGAACACCAAGGTGCAACGCGATCTCATTTTGGAAGAACTACCTGAGGATAGACCAAACGCGCGGAAATATGCAGCCAGTCGAGTCACTGAAGTTGCAAAACCTCGTTCCCGGGTAGGATCCCATAGGACAGTGCCAGAAATTCCCTTGGACAAGATAGGAGATATGTGTGAAGGTGAAGAAGGGAATACCTATCTTCCCATTACCTACCAGGACTACACCACCAAGGCAATTTTGGACTCAGGTGCAGGAGTTGCAATTGCCACTACTTCCCTATGGAAGCGTTGGGGCAAGCCAGCACTCAGGCCAACAAGAATGAAATTGCAGATGGCCGATGGTCATATAGAGAGGCCCTTGGGATTGCTAGAAGGCATAACTCTCACCACTTGTGGTGTTGAGTTTGAGCATAGCTTTGCTATATGTGACTTTAGCAAAAATCATGCCTATGAGATGATTTTGGGAAGACCATTTATGCAACAGTTGCAAGCGGTACAGGATTGGGGGACCAATTCCTTGTACCTGCAACACTTAGGTGTTACGACCAAAGTCAATCTCAAAGATTACTCTCATAGGGATGTACCTCCTATCCAGTGGAATCCCATCCATAGAGCCAAAGATGATACGGAATCTGTGCATTCCATAGGGTCAGGATCCTCTTGGATGCATGAAGACACCCACTTATGGATGTGCAAAGTAGCAGTAGAGGAAGAGAAGAGAGAAAAGGCCAGAGAAATAGGTGCAAAAGAGACACATAGAGCAATTCAAGACCCAGCCTATGCACCTGTAGTTTTTCCTGATGAGGAATTCGAACCCCATGGCTGGGCAGAAATTTTAGCAACAATGGATGTAGCCATCAATGAAGAACAATGGACACCTCACTGTGATGAGGATGGCTATGATATTTCAGTCTTCTCCATAGAGCCAATCATGGGAGAGGCAGTTCTAGAAGAATGCGAACCTAGCCCTGATGCATTTGAGGATGCAAGTGACTCCGATCTAGAGTCAATCATTATGGACCCACCATTTGCATCAGATGAAGAATACTTCCATGAAGTAGAATTTCAAACCCAGAGGCATGGAGAGCTGACAAATGACATAAGATTAGCAACACATGTGAGCCCGAAGGAAGAAGGGAAGAAACGAAAGAAGAGAGAAGCCTCACCAGAAGAGGAAGAATCTTTGTTTGAGGTCCCCGAAAATTTTAAGAAGTATGAGATAGATGATAGGAGAGTCATGATAAGAATGCCTAAACGAGAGGCACAAGCAGGAGAGGCCTATGATAACAAAGAAACTACCAAGAAAATTGTAGTGGCCCTAGAAGAAGGAGAGGAGAGATGTACGTACATAGGTCATGACCTAACAGCGGAAGAAGAGCACGAATTGATTGCTTTGCTAAGAGAATACAGAGATGTATTTGCTTGGAGTTACAAGGATTTGAAAGGTGTTGACCCGGACATATGCTCATACACTATCCCCATGACCTCAGATGCCAAACCCTCTAAGCAAAAGCCTTATACATATAATGATAATTACACTGCTAAGATCAAGGAGGAGATAGATAGACTGGTCGAAGCTGGATTTATCTATGAAATTGAGCACACTGAATGGGTATCCCCCATCGTAGTGGTGCCCAAGAAGAATGGCAAACTGCGTGTGTGCATTAACTTGAAGAAGGTTAATGCAGCCACAATCCGAGATAACTATCCGCTTCCCATCACAGAACATCTCTTAGAAAGAGTGGCAGGCAAGGAAGTGTACAGTTTCCTTGATGGATTTTCGGGCTACAATCAAGTAGCCATAGCTCCAGAGGATCAGCATAAGACAGCCTTTGCCACAGAGTGGGGCATTTTCGCTTTTAGAGTAATGTCATTTGGGCTTACCAATGCACCAGCTACCTTCCAGAGGCTGATGTGCCATGTGTTTAAGGAGTTCCTGAGGAAGAGTTTAGAAGTCTACG
Source organism: Ceratopteris richardii (assembly GCA_020310875.1). Lineage (NCBI taxonomy): Eukaryota > Viridiplantae > Streptophyta > Polypodiopsida > Polypodiales > Pteridaceae > Ceratopteris > Ceratopteris richardii. Next base: position 93,558,381 of record CM035437.1, read on the forward strand.
TTGATGATCTCTGTGCTCATTCCAATGTTAGACAAACCCATATTCCTGAACTCAGACAAATCTTTGACAAATGTAGAGAATATCAAGTCTGCCTGAACCCAGAAAAGTGCATTTTTATGGTCAGGCAAGGCAAGATTCTAGGACACATAGTGTCAAAGAATGGCATATCTACCGACGAAGAAGAATTAAGAGCCATAGCAGAGCTACCTAGGCCGAAGAATGTCAAGGAAGTACAAGCTTTCATGGGGCATTGTGGGTATTACCGACGTTTCATCCACATGTATGCTGTCATTGCAAAGCCCATGTACGGACTTCTGACAAACTTTGAGTGGACGGATGAATGCGAGAATTCCTTCCAAGAGCTTAAACGAAGATTATGTTCAGCACCAATCTTGACCACACCAGATTGGAATAAGCCATTCCATGTTCATGTGGATGCATCCAATTATGCTATTGGATGTGTACTTGCACAACCTACTGGTGAAGGTAATATGGATCTTCCAATTGCCTATGCCAGTAGACAATTGAATGCGGCTGAACGGAATTACACCACTACGGAGAGAGAAGGATTAGGCATGGTATACGCAGTTAAGAAATTTAGACACTATTTACTTGCAAATAAGTTTAAATTTTTTACTGATCATCAGGCATTGTTATATCTCGTAAACAAGCCATGCAATACAGGAAGATTAGTGAGATGGTTTCTCTTGCTAATGGAATATGACTTTGAGGTTGTGGTAAGAAAAGGTAGGACTCACTTGAGAGCAGATCATCTCTGTAGGCTCATATCTGGAGAAGCCCCACAAGGAGTGTCAGATGACCTTCTTGATGCTTACTTGTTTAATTTGGAAGTTATACCGCAGTGGGCTAAGCCATTGGTGCCAGTATTGACGTACGGGCCCAACCATCCAGTGGTAAACACACGGAATAGAGAGATCGTAAAAGCCCAAAAGTATCACATCATGGCTGGAAGCATGTACAAGCACACAGATCAAGGGATCTTGGCTTGTTGCGTAGAAGAGGATGAGTACGCTAAATGGTTGCAATTAGCACATGTAGGTGCGTTAGAGCAACACCATTCAAAGCAACAAACTTTACAGACTCTAAAGAGATTCGGAGTGCATTGGCCAACTATGGAAGCGGATGTCCAAAAGTTGTGCAAGGAATGCCTAATCTGTTGCACTAAACCACCAGTGGAACACGCCACTCTTTATCAAGTATCCATTGTGCCAGATTGGAGCGAACCACTAGTATCATTCCTGAGGACAAACACATTCCCTCCAGACATGACTCTGGCTAGGAAAAGGAGTTTAGAACAAGAAGCCTTGGATTACTCACTCATTGGTAATAATCTATACAAACGCGTCAAGGATGGTTACCTGAGACTGTGTGTCCATGAGAGTGAATATCTTAAGATCTTGGAAACTGCTCACCAAGGTGTAGCAGGAGGACACTTTGGACCAGATCGGGTGATCAAGGCGATACTATTTGCGGGCTTCTGGTGGCCTACCCTTCACATGGATGCACATACCTATGTGAAACGGTGTGATGTTTGTCAGAGGACTCAGTATCCTATACGCAAAGATGAGATGCCACTGAAACCTATGATGGGTGGACGTGCATTCTCTAAGTGGGGAATAGACTTCGTAGGTCCTATTAATCCCCCAGCCAAAGGTTCTCATGCAGAATACATCATTGTTGCAACAGATTATCTCACCAAGTGGGTGGAGGTAAAGGCTACAACAAAGAACGATGCTCAAACAACTGCTAAATTCTTGTTTGAGAATGTATTCACAAGATACGGGCTACCTATAGAGCTTGTAAGTGATAGAGGCACTCATTTCTTAAATGAAGTGATTGAAAATTTACTCCAAGAATTCTTGGTAATACACAAGAAGTCTGCCCCCTATCACCCTCAAGCTAATGGACAAGCTGAGAGCACTAATAAGATCTTATGCAATGTACTGACAAAATTAGTGAACACTAAACGCTCTGACTGGGACAAACAGCTACACCACGCTGTTTGGGCATATCGAGTTGCCTACAAAACGGTACTCCAAGCCACCCCATTTCAGATGGTATTTGGCCAAAACGCTGTGCTACCCTTGGACTTTTTGATCCCTACATTGAGAGTAGCACAAGAGTACGAATGGACAGGTCATGAGCTCTCCTCTAGGATCTTTGACCTTGAACGATTAGGAGAAACAAGACTGAGAGCCGCCGCAGGGATATATGCAGCCAAGAAGAGACAGAAGGCATACTTTGATGCCCATGTGAAGGATAAAGGCTTGAAAGCAGGAGATCTAATCTTAGTCTATACACTAAAACAACATGCGAGGAAGCTAGAAAAGAGAGGCTACGGACCGATGATCATCAATAGGATCTCCACGAGTGGAGCAGTACAATTAGCCACGCTAGAAGGTGATCTCCTCCCAAACTATATTAGCGGTTGTAGAGTCAAGTTGTATCAGGAACCCCTCACGGAGGAAATGCTCAGCCGACTCAACACTGCTAAGAAACGCAAAGAGGAAGAAAAGCGCATTCGAGAAGAGGCTCAAGCAGAAGCTTTAGAACGCATCAGGAGGATGAAGTTACGAAGGCAAGGCCGAGATCAGACTAGAACAAATGACTATGCAGATCAAGGATATCCCATGGCCATGTGTGAAGTCGCAGGAACAAGCTCGCATAGAATAATCGATAGACGTCCTTTCATAACCATAGATATAGGACGAGGAAAGAGTGCAAGGATCGTAAGAGCCTTGATTGACTCAGGTGCAGCCACTAGTGCGGTTAGAGTGTCTTACTGTCAAGAGTTGCAGTTAACTGTCAATCCAGTGGAAGCATATCTCATAGGGCTGGGAGGCGTGGAAACCCCTTGCATGGGCGAGGTGGAACTTCCCCTCTACATTCATGATGAGACAATGACAGTTAAAGTACTGGTGTGTCAAGATGAGGATCTCACTGAACCTCTCGTCTTGGGTCAAGATTGGATCTATGACCAAGCAGTCAATCTAAACCTAAGAAGTGGACTTCTCCAGGTTTGGGTCAATCATAGTCGAATTACAGTAGAATTAGACAATGGAGCACTCGAGGAACTAGGAAAGGCACAGACTCCTGGTCCTTCCAGGGGTACACATGAAGATGACCATGCTGTTCTTGTTCAAAACCCTGTGTTGCAGAGGAATGATATTTGCAAAAACGGAGTCAGGGATGCAACGGAACTCCCTTCTTTTCCAAAGGCCAGAAGGAAGTAGCAACCAAAGGTGGATCACAGGCAGAAGAGGCAGAGTACTACCTATGTCCGAGATCAAAAGTACCTGCGCAGCAGAATGTCCCAGAAATTAAACCAGGTGTGGGTGCGGAAAGGCGAACAACCGGTTGCACCACCATCAACTACACGGGCAAAGCCTCTTATTAGTAACCAACAACACGACGCTAATAAGAAGTCTTTCAGGAACTCTTCTGCTAAAGTAAAATCTATTTGGGTGCCCAAGAAGTCGATGAAGGCAAGCCCACAATCAAGACAAATTTGGGTGCCTAAGGCTTGCTTGAGGGCACAAGTAGCTACGCCAAGGCCACAACCTATGCAGCATAACCGAACTACGAGTACAACCAGTATTCACTCGCTCTCAACACTTAGGAACACACCAAGAACCAAGAGCACGCATGTAATCACTTATAAGTGGGTCCCTAAAAGGCCCGATTCCCAAACCGCGACACCGAGACCGCTCTCTAGAGTCTCTACGAAACCGAAAGCAAAGCCCATTCACTGCATTTGGCAGTCTAAGACCTGTAATAAACCCCCCGACCCCAATTTGTAAATTCACCCCCACTTACTAACGGCAATAGTCTCCTAGGAATACACAAACATTAACTACACACACTGTCTTCGTGCACATACTAACCACTAACTCACCATCTACCTCATGTTAATGTTGTAACGGGGACAACAACGGATTTATTCTATCCATTACGATGTTAACACATGATTCTATATTCTCACAGAATCAGAAGACAAGAAGTAAAATGGCAGAAGCAACAGGTTCGGGCTCACAAGTAGGGATACTAACTGCAGGAATTGATGTGGATAGTCTACCTGTGGGGGTGCCCCCGACTGAACGACCAGTGGAGATGCAGCACCTTCAGCAAATCCCAGTGCCAGATCCACCTACAGGGATCACGGAAAGAGTCCATGCCAATTCTCATTGGTTCAATGGCATGCCAGGTCCATTAGGAGAGGCCAAGTATATCTGGGAGTCTAAGTGCGAGTATGACAGATCATGGGTGCGATTCCAATTTTTCTCCAAGGAGTTCGAGACCTTACAGAACACCGAAGATCTCCAAACCATATGGCAACGAGCAGGGTTGGCAGAATATTTTGAAGCCCCACTACCTAAACGCGATCTCCTCCGATGTTACTATCTGGTCTCCACATTACAAGCTCATGAAGATAAGGACCAACCCGGATCATTTGTTCTCCCCTCATTGCTGGGCAACAACGAGTTGAAGAGGTTTGAACTTACTATGGAGCTGGTAAGTGACGCTTTAAATATGCATGGCACGCATGTACCCTCAGAAAAAGATACTCTCGTTCCCACTAATATGAAGGATAGGAAACTGCTGAAGCTTAAAGACATGGCAGCACTCACCCCGAATGTGTCCATCCCTCTCCGCATGTGCATGCAACATTTTGCCTTTCCCGGCCAAGACCGATTCACGCAACCACACAAGAAGATCTGGTTTGCTCTCTATTTAGCGGAAGCAGGTGCGTTACCCATTAAGCTCCCAATATGGATTATAGATCAGTTGTATGAAGCAAACAAACGGGCATCTAGGAAATTAGTGGTGAACGGATGCTGTGCAATCACACGCATCATTTACCGATGCTTGGCATATGATGTCCCCATTGAACGTGCCTTAACTTGGGCACAATTACAAATGTTTAAAAGGCTCAAGATGTCCACACATCAGTCCAAGCGCATGAGGGGCGCGATCCCTTGTGTCCAGACAAGGGAAGTCCTGACTACTCCTGAGGCATCACCACTAAGAGAGGGCACTGTACCTCCCTTTACCATTAGGATACCCAGGTCGGAATCTGACACTACGACACAACCTACCCCATCGGCTCCTCCTGTTACACCTGAATTCGAATTCGCAGCCACTGGAGAGGCTGAAGGACTGGACCCCCAGGATTTCGAAGCATTCCTACAAAGCACACAATTCTCTGATGTGGAGTTTTATTCAGAGGCAGAGGAGCATGGCACATCCTCACGAAGAAGAAGAAAGTCTACAGATGGTAGACATGTCCATTGGAGTGACGCTCAGCAAAGTCAACAACACGGACACCCGGAAGAAGAAGAAGCGTATGAAGAAGAGACCACTGAAGCCCCAGCATATACAGCAGAACTCCGAAGGCTGTATCAGATTATGGAAAGAGTGCGATCGCAGCAGTTACTCACTGAACAGAGCAGCAGAGTACTTATGACTCAGTTGTTGGAAGAAGCGGGAGTTGACTCAGAGTACAGGGAAGGTCTCTTATTGATGGCAGAAACATATGGAGTTGTAGAAGCTGTGCGCACTGCCATTCAGAGGCCTTCAGTTCAATATGACCCACGAAGGTTCCAGACACGACCTCGCTCAGGTAAAAATATCCAAATTCCCGTTACAGTTGCAGAAGAGCCAACTACTACACCAACCTCCCAAACAGCTAGTCAACTGCACCCCGCCACCCATGAGGAGTCCACCGAACCACTACCATCCACTCCCCCACCATCACCTCCTAGAAGAGAAACAGTGGAAACCACATCGACTGCTCAACCCACCGACCCCACCTTCATCTTCCGTACTCCCATCTCCAGTGCCAGCCTATTCTCTACCACTGATAACCCGACCTTTGAAGCAAACCCCATCACTACACAACCCACCGAAACCCTTCCCGAGCCTTCCCTAGGACAACCATCCCCAATGCCTTCAGCCACGGGTCATCCTGACCCCAGATCCACATTCATGGGCTTCCCTACTACCACGCAACCCTTTCCACCCTTCTCAAATTTACGACCCCAACCCCCGATATCCCTCTCTCCATTTCTACAATCCCTCCATGACATCTTTGCTAGGGCTTTTCAACCAGGCTCTCAACCATTCCCTGCCTTTTCAGCTCCCCACCCCACTTCGCATCTATTCACCACTTCCACACATACACCACCTACCATACCAATGTATATGGCAGACCCCACACCCACATCCACTCCTGAAGGTATGGACATTTCACCACCCACGGCACCTCCACCCACGGTTTCACCTCCTCCCGTTCCCCCTCCACCAATTTCACCCACACACACAACTTCTGTAGACACATCATTCACTGTCTCCCTTCCCCAATTCCCTTCCCATGCATCTCCCACGATAAACAACCCACACTCATCTATAGGAAATGCATTGGACACCATGTTGGCTTGTATATCAAATTTAAGAACAGATTACATTCAGCTCCAGCAACAAAACGAACGCCTGCAAGAGCACTCAGCGACACTACAGCACCGCCTTGCGGCACTAGAAGAGGAGAACGCTTGCCTCCACACACAGTTCCAAACCCTCCAAGAAGCCCATAATATATTGGAGGTACAGCTACAGAACGTAGATCAGGAAGCGGTGCAGGTGGTAGAAGGTCACCTACGGACACAGCTGGAACGCAACTCAAAACTTCAGCGAAATATGGCGCTACTTAAACGCCATCTTGCGGCTGCTCAGGAAGAGAACAGACGTCTGCAAATACAAAATCAAGAGAACCTGGAGGCAGCTATTGAGAGCACACCGGGGGCACCCATCAGCCCATCCAAGTTTCAAGCAGTGACCCCCGATAATATCAAGATTATATTGGAAGATTATGCCATGCTGCTCGAAGCACATGATAAGCTATCGGAGGAGCTAGGACAACTGAAGCAGGAACACCAACAAGGACCAACAGCAGCCCCTCCAACCACCCCCTCTGCGGCTTCGCTTCTCACAGACGCAGAGGCCATAAAAGATCTCCAGAAACAGGTAACTGAATTGCAAACACGCCTACTACAATATGAGAGACCATCTTCCCCTCCGGAGGCTCCCACGGACGAAGAAGTTGTGCAAATTCCTGTGGAACAATCGTTTGATGAAGAATATGATCCGCAACCATTCCCAGGAGGCCAACAAACAGAAGAAGCGCAGGACACGTTCGAGGCACCACGGCCGCCATGGTTACGACAAGTGGAGGAAATAGGGAGTTCGCATGAAGAGCGCACCGTAGTGCAAAATCAGGCCATGAGGGTCATAGAGGAGACTGTGTTGCAATCAGCTTACTTTAAGAACCTGTCATCGAGACGCCTGATTCTCTCATCGGAACTCCAATACAGGCCGTATTATATTATCTTGGCTGATTATAATGCAGAAATACAAAGAGTCACGGGTCAGATTCCTACTTTTGCGACCCAATTTCAACCCGAAGACCTTCCTCCAGAGGTGCAAAAAGGCAAGATTCATCAACCAACATGGCGGCATAAACTTTTAGAGACCTATCCAGAAATGCTACGCACATGGAACAATGCGCCGTTGCACCTCCTGTACAACCCATGCTACGGTCCAGTCCCCCGCCGCAGGTCGTGGAAGGCATTTAATATCAAGGTACAGAACAACGCGCAATGCAAGGAATGGTTGAACTACCCGACATCGCGCCACCACAAGGACCACCATCGGTAGCATATATGATGGGGACCATTCGCCACTGGATGCCGCGCTTGAAGCCCATGCAAGATATAGCAGCGCAAATGCTGCTTAAAATCTTAGATATGATGCAAGTAGTCCTGAAGACCTTCAGAAATGCAGCCGCACCACAGGTACGTCAACCGGGGTTCAGCAATGGAAATTACGACTTGGTGTATGACATGAGCACCACCCCCAGCATTCGTGTGGCTTACGCTTGGCATGCACGCATCAAATACCTCCCCGCCTGCTACAAACAGACCTTCGAAGAAATGTTCAGATCAGGTTTCTGGGAGTATCACTCGGAGGTTTTCGCACCAAAGCCAACACATCTGCTCCAACTGTTTGCTTGTGAACAAGCAATGTATTCAGAGTACTACACCACCCCGCA